>JAJJWW010017309.1:0-141835 GCA_023531295.1 Papaver armeniacum | reverse complement strand
TTTTTGGGACCATTCTTTTATTTTGGGTAAGATATTAGAAGTAATTCTAGGTCACCCCTTATCTAGATATTTATGATAATACCTAAATTACCCTCTGATTATTTTTGGTTAATGATTAGTTAGTGTGATTAGTGAAATGATTTTGAATAAAGATTTGAGATTTGAGATTAAAAAATCTGATTTTTTAAAGACGAAGTAGAATTATTGAGAGAGAAAAGTTAGAGAAGATGAAGAACAAAATCATGGAAAATAAAAAAAAAATTGAGTTCACTAATCTAGACTATTCAAGTGATGATTCAATTGATGATAGCTCATCTGAATCTTCATATCCTTCCTCTCCTAGAGTATATGTCAATCTTCACAATGATCCTGGATATGATTATTCCTTAGATGGTGAATGTATTCTTCCCCAACGCCAATCTCAAGATGAAAACGATGGATTTTACCAACCACAACCGGAGGAAGACTATTTGGGTACCTGTGTATGCTCTAAACTTAGATAATGTTGGTTGAATTGGTCCAAATTTTCAAAAAATGTGAATTTGTTAAGTAGATTTGGGCTTGTCGGTTACTTGTGTGAAGAACATGTAACCGAACTCATCTCGAAAGTGTGGTTCTGTTTACTTTTTCTAAACACGCAGTGTTACCGAACTCTCCAATAATGGAGGTTTTTTGAAGTTCGGTTAATCTGACATGTTACCAAACTCAGAAATAGGATTACAAAGTGTTATGTTCTTATTTGGACGAAATGTAACCGAACTTTAGGTCTATAAGTTCTGCTTAGTTTGCAACCAATAGCTAACCGAACTTATGTAAAATAAGATTTCACATTAGTGTATAAAGTTCTTTAGTTCCGCAAACTTCATACCAACCCACTATCTAACCGAACTTACGTACAATAAAATTTGATTTAGTATACGTAAAGTTCGGTTAGTTGTCAACTTGCTTGACTAACCAACTCGAGTTCGGTTTTCCCGATAAAATTATCATACCGAACTTTAGGGTCCATAAGTTCGGTTAGTTTGCAACCAATAGCTAACAAGAACTTATGTAAAATAATATTTCACATTAGTGTATAAAAGTTAGGTTGGTTACGCAAACTTCATACCAACCGACTATCTAACCGAACTTACATACAATAAAATTTTGATTCAAGATATCGTAAAGTTCGGTTAGTTGTCAACTTGCTTGACAAATCAAACTCGAGTTCTAAGTTATCCCGATAAAATTTTCATGTAACCGAACTTATTTCTCGATTGCAATTGATGTTGTTCCATTTCTTGTAGATTGAATGTCAACCTATACCAATGGATAATCAACCTTCTCCTATTGGCATGTCAGTTTGAAGATACATCTATTCACTATGTCAATGATTTTGTTTTTGATAAACATATTGATGCGAAGAATTGGGCTAGAGACCATGCCAAGAAAGCCATGTGCGTATTAGTTTTGAATGGAAAATAAATCCAAACTCGTTTTGAAATGGTTTGTGAGAGAAGTGGAGATCCCGATGTTAGTCACAAGAGGAAGGGTTATGTGTATAAAGGAAAGACGACGAGGAAGAACACAAACGTGCTCAAATAAAATTAAATGTCTGCTCAAGCTAGTATTTAGTAAGTGCAAAAAAAAGAATGGATGGGTTCTATCTATGGATAAGGTGGCAGTCATCATAACCATCCTCGTCCTCGATGATCTTGAAGGACATGCAATGGCCGCAAGGCTCACTCCTCAAAAAATGGAGAAAATAGCTAAATTTAGGAGAATGGGTATTTCACCACTTAATATGCTTCGCTTACTAAAGAATGATATCAGGGATAACGTATCATCTTTGTCCACCATTTACAATACAATCGAGACAATTAAAAGAAATGAATGGAAGGATAGAAAAAGTGATGCAACCATTGTTTTTTTGCGCTCAAGATAAAGGCTACGCGGTTCAAAAGAAGGTAGGTCCTAAGATGAAATAACGCATCTCTTCATTGCGCATCCGAAGATTGTTCAATTGGCTAAATCCTTCCATCAAGTTCTTATAATTGATTATTGCACTTACAAGACTAAAAAATACGAGATGCCATTGTTGAATATTGTTGGTCTTACCTCGACGAAGTCACCATTTTGCGTTGCTTTTGTTTTCTAGAAGATGAGCAAGAACCAAGTTATACTTGGGCGCTACAACAAGTGAAGGCCATATACCGAGATGATGATATCCCCTGGTTATAGTGACGGACAACGATGTAGCATTAATGAACGTAATAGAAAGAGTCTTCCCATTAGCACATAATATGCTTTGTAATGCTCCATATATGGTGTAATGTGATGAATAGGTGCAAGCCTCAAATTTGTCCACCAAAGAGGAAAGCATTTGAAGAGATTAGTAAGCTACCTGACGATGAACAAGCGGATGAAAAAGAGGAATTGATATACGATTACTATAAATCACGCTAAATGGGTTGCTTTCTCCGTGAATGGGAGTCCGACTTGGTCTCTCACCGAACAAGAGTATAATCTAAATCTTGCGGCATTTATCGAACATTGGTCTAGCCCCGAATATCCCGAGGATATTGTAACGTATGTGGTTACAATGGTTGGAACCGCACAAAGAGCGCTTCGTTTATGCATTTACCAACCACCATAAACACTTTGGGAATCAAGCGACAAGTTTGGTAGAATTGCCTCTGCCACTCAAGTTGAAGAAAAATCTTTTGTATGTGTCGATAATTTTGTGATTGTGTTAACGCAATGGAGAATTTCTTCAACCGCAAGATTGATAGAATTAAAGAGAAGTTCCGAAAAAAGCCGCATCATGAAGTACAAAAAGATTGTAGACAAAGGTGGTAACATCAAGAATATGGCGGACCTTCGGTTGTTCAAGGGACTCCATTATAATGTTTCACGTGCTTGCATTAAGAGGTTAATGGTAGAGGTGAATTTGATTGACATATGGGGAACCAAGCCGGACGAGGTGTGTGTTTCCAACATGATGAAGTCTATGGGACTCCCTTTGTCGCCATATGATAGTTAAGTATGAACATGGCATAATCCCTCTAAGCGATATAGATCCATATTGGAAACAATTAAGTTTTGTCTCTCCTCCAAAGGGCGATGTCGGAGAAGAGTTTGGTGACAATGAGATGGAAGAATCGTTATCGAGATGTACCGGAACATGAACAAACTCGAAAAGCAAATCTTTTGGGATGACACGACGCCAATCGTTTATCCACACACTTTGGAGAATGTGCACGAACCGAAAAAAGGCAAGGGCAAAGGTAGGCCAATCACCAAAGAAACAAAAAAACAAGTAAGAGAATATGCAAAGGTGTTGGCTAAGAGGAAAAGTGAAATGACCCCTTTTACTAGAGACCCTTGTGGGCATGAGCATACCACGGCAAAGTATCAAGAACATTCTAAGAAAAGGTCTAGGAATACTGTGGAAAAGGGTGAAACAAGTGAACGGGATATGAAGAAAAAGGACCGATGTTACGCTCGCAACCAACCCCACCTACTCCATCTTAACCTAGCCAACCAATTCAAAGAGACGTGAAGCTTAAGGCTCCAATATGCATCCAAGAAAGAAGTCGACCAATTGATGATACATCAACTTTTGTTGATAGAAGGTACTTGGAAGATCTACCTCCATACATTAGAAAGTACGTCATATCCACCGATGACGTCCCTCCGGATGGTAATTGCGGATTCCACGTTGTCGTACAACAACTAGGGCCTTTCACTGAAGGTGCGAAGCTGTATAATGATAATAAAATCACTTATGTCCGGCAAAGGTTGTTGATGAAGCTAAAGGACAACCCGGAATTTTACAAGCCAATGTTGTCTGGTGGGGATGCTAGTCTCAATGCGCAGTTTCTTAGGTATCAAAGGCGTCTCCACGGGGGGGATCCAATCACAAGGGATCATTGGATAGGCATGCCGATATGTGGGCACTTAATCGCCGAAGCATTCAATTGCGTGGTTCACTATTTCTCAAAAGGTGCTAGTTTCACATACACTCCGAAAACAAAAATATGTGTCGAGCAACTTAAACGTAGGATAGTGGTGATTGCGCTTTGTTAACAACAACCATTTTATAGGCCTCCGGTTAGAAGACGATTGTCCACCGCCTCCGATATGCGTAAACTCTTATTGGCATGGATTTAACCCCGACACAATGTTGGGATTGTGCATTATGTACGAGCATAACATGGAGATTAGGAAAACTTTGAAGGATTCGAATAAATCATACACGAAGGTCCAGTTTCCCTTTGCGGATGATTAAATGTACCATTAATTAAACTAAGTATTCTTTGAACATCAACATAAGAATCAAAGATTGTGTTTTTGGAATTAGGTCTTATTTTTGGGTTATGCTTTGAACATTTTCATAAGAATAAGAGACTGTTATTTTTGTAACTTTTTTTTCATATTGGAAATTAATTACATGACATCGTCAACAAGAGACATTAAGACTTAAGTTCGGTTTTGGAAATGAAATTAGAGGACATTGCCGAACTAAAACTAAAGCTACATAACATTTAATATCCGAAATGCGTTATGAAAAAGTCTTTAAGGAGGCGGAAATGATATTCATATTTGAAATCCCTTCTCTTCCATCTTCGCCATTCGTTTTTTGATGTTAAAATGATTTCGGAGAATCCTTCACCCCTAAGTCAATACCGCCTTACAATACGAAATAAAGCCATAAATTCCACAACTATATCTCTAATCTTTCCGAATCGAATGAACAAAGCTATATGATCACGGTTATGAGGGTTTGTTGTGTTTGAGCATAATTTCTCATAAATTTTCCCCCAATAACTTTGACTCATAATACCATTCATTCTTCGTTCTTCACCCCTCTTTGGATAGTATAGTATGTAGTTTCTGCAAAGAGATATATCTTCATCTAGAGTAAATTTAGGAGTAGTGGCTGCCATTTTTAGAAGATTTTGAGACAAAATGTTAACTATGAGACACATATTTATACCATCGAGGTGTATAACGGCTATAAAAATAGACGTTACTTGAAATTAGTGTCATTCAAATTTCAAAATACATAATTCGGTTACATAAGAAATGCATCAAAAAAACCAAACTCACAGGTTTGGCTGGTTCTGTAAATCAAATGTAACCGAACAAGGTAAACTACCAAACCGCAAAGTTACAAATGTTTGGTTACCTGGTAAATCATAGCGAGTAACCAACTTAGAAAATTATGTCGATTTATGATCTCCACATTGTAATGTTCGATTACATGTAAAATAATACCAAATAACCGAACATTACACCGTAACTTTTGAAATTTTCTTGTTATGAGTTCGGTTAGATTGCAAAATATGCGAACCAACCGAACTTATCGACCACCAAGTTCGGTTGCACTCGATGAATAATACCAGATAACCAAACATTACACCGTAACTTTTGAAATTTTCTTTCTTGTTGTGTGTTCGGTTAGATTGCAAAATATGCGAACCAACCGAACTTGTGGACCACCAAGTTCCGGTTACACGCAAAATAATACCAGTAACCGAACATTACACCGTAACTTTTGAAATTTTCTTGTTGTGAGTTCGGTTAGATTGCAAAATCTACAAACAACCGAACGCAAGAGTTCGGTTGGCCATTAAAATTGTGGTTAACCGAACTAAAACTACACTAAGGATGGATTATGAACCCATAAGTTCTTTTACCCGCCTTTTTCTGTGTAAATCCTTTTGCAGTAACCGAATATAACTCTCAGAACTTCCCGAATTTTTTTGTAGTAAATGAGTTCGGTTAGATTTTAAATTTGAGAACAAACCGAACTTAAGATAATCGTAGTTCGGTTGTTTACGAGATTTAGTCTACTAAACGTTTCTTAAAAATTTGAATGTAATGATGAAACACTTAACCGTCAAATAGCCAAACTAATCCCTTAAAACACAAATTAAAAACCAAATTATGAAATTCATTTACTAATCCTCATAACTAAATGTTGGAAGCACACAAACATAAGAAAACAAATAGCCAAATCCGCAATAAAAAAATATTCCAAATATCCAAACAAACTACCAAATCCGCAATAAAAAAGTCTTCCAAACATAAGAAAACAAAGTACTAATTGTTGCAATCACTCATTTACCACGACCACTACGAAAACTTTTCTACTCTTGCGTTTAGGAGCTTTAGGTCGTCCTTCGTCACTAGGAGTGTCATCTCCACTGCTTTGTTGTTCAACCATCCGACTTGAACCTTCCCCTTCTCGGCGACTCCTCTTCGACGGCATGGTCTGGCTTGGATCAACCTGGATTGTATCGACAATGTTGGGATTAAAAACATTAGTTATTTGGTTGTAGAGGTCTGTTTGTTCTCGAGTATCCATCGGCTCTCCACTCCGGATTTTTGTCATCATTTTCTTCAATAATTTAGCACTTGCCTTTACCTTTTCTCATCAAAAACATAAGTAACTATTATTTTTCAATACTTCATAACATTTTGAAAAACAAAAAAAAGAGTAAATATCTTACCGCCGAATTCCACAAGATCAAGGCCTCATCACCACACATAGGGGTATGCTTCATAGTTTTCTTGGCCTCTTTCTCTATTGTCGTCGCTTTTTCTTTATCAGCACGGGCTTGTTGGATGCTGTTTATTACACGAAGATGAGAAAATTTTTCATACCATTCCATATATCCCTCGTCAGCGGCATTTGGCTCATCAAACGAATCTTGTAATCTTCAATCAACAAGATAATCCCCAAAGTTCTTCCGGTGGTCCACTGATGGAGCAGGATCGTATTTGGGGGAGAAATTCTTCCGGTGTTCTTAGTTCCTCGCTTCTTCACCTTGAAGTTGAAGTCTTCCACTTGTGGGACACTTTGGACACAAGAAACTTGTCTTAATACTCTTCGAGGATTATACATTGCACAACCTCCGTGGATGAAACAACGGTCCATTATACGCCGCAACAGTGAGAAATCAATAACCTCAACATCCTCCTCGTCTTCATCTGATGCAATGGTGTAAGGATGGAAAATGATCGCTGTCGTAGGCGTCAAAAATAAATTACACTTTCTTACTACTCAAAATATATAATGAAGCAAGGGCAAGAAAGGATCGTTCCCACAGAGAGGTCTTAGGTTGTCAATATGTTTCGGTTTCCTATAAATAACACCGGGGGGTTTTGTGATTTTTATATACTAAAATAAAATAAAAGCAAACAATAAAGGTAAACAAATCAAATCAAGGATGAGAAAGTATTGGTCATGGATTTCGTCTTCAATCACAAACATGTTTTTATACACAATAATTAGAATTGATATTTTAATCTCAACTTTTATCAAAAGCCCTAGGATACCTTGATCGCAAGTATATCCCGCTAATTTCCTCTTAACATCAACAAACACATTAAAAGACGCGAATATGAATTCTATCTAAGAGAATAACCTAACGTGTAAAAGCACTAATCAAGTTTAATTCCCTAGATGCATTAAGTTATATGAAATCAGGCCAATCAAAGCAATCGAACGTGTAAAAGCACTAATCCGATTTAACAAAGGTTATGGTTCACATATAATCATAAGAATATATCACTACAAACTATAATCATATTTATGCTACTTGCAATCAGGAATTATCACTTTTGCGTATAATAACCCTAATCTAGCAATAGATATGCATGTGAGTTCTACCAATTTGCAACTTGACAAAACAAACATTCAATCATACATGGCGATATTTCTAGTGAATCATAATCGATAAAATTGAAACAAAACTAATTTATTGAACAAGAAACATGCTTTGTAAAATCCAACTAATCCATAACCAATAATAAAATTAAGTACTCATGTCATAGGAGTTCATAACAAGGAGAAAAAGAAAAGACTTCATGTTTCTAAACCCTAGAACCAAAAGTAGAGGCAAAAGATCTCTCCTCACTATTTTTGTGTATTTTTCTCTCTCCAAAGTTGTCTTTTTCTGTTGGGCTATTTGGCCTTTATATAGGCTTGCGTACAAAACCTAACATGAGCGACAATTCCTTATTTGATAAGCACAACAAGCCTAAGTCAAGACGGTTTACAAGCCCGAGAAACACATGTGTTGCGTTTCGATGTAACAAGGAGTATTGTAGTAGAGTAAACACGACTTATGATTGGTTTGTAATTCACTAGGGCATGTGTGATCTAATATGACTTGCTCTCGACCCCGATTTGTGCATCCACTTTAATGCTCCTAATTTATACCGAATCGTCGTCATTCCACAACACGTCGAATATCTTCTCGAAAAGGTTGGTAAACAACCACGAACTTCATGGTAGAACCACGCTTTCGTGCTATAAAAACTCGCACAAGATAGACCCACAATCCCCTCGTTGTTTTCAAACTCTGTTTATGTCCGTTCATCGCTAAAACAATTAAAGAAAATTCTCACTCTTTCCGACTTCTCTCCGAGGTTTTCGAGTCCCAAAACATACCAAAACTCGAACTCAAGCTTCCATTACCAACCTCCATCGACCATCACAATGCACTTCGCAAACGAGATAATCTCGTTGTTCTTGCTCGGTCCCAAAGAGCTCTTTTCTCCATCTTCAATGTCAAGCTCGAGTTCCCCCTGTTTCTTAACTTCCTAGATAACTCAGTGGTTTCTCGTTTTAGAGACCTGGGTCCCGCACTCTGAAGCAACACGTCTTCTTCATCTCGTCCCCGGAATTTTCGACTTCATTATCGGCTCGGACCAGCATCATCACCGCCTCATGCCATCAATGGAAGAACCTGCACTCAACTCGGTCCATCTTCATGCCTCTGCCAAGCTCGACCATCTTCTCTCTTTGTAACTTGAGCTCTCTTTGCATCTCCATTTTCCATTTCTGTCCAACTCGACATTATTATCAACCAAATTCAGCTTCCTTGCAACAACTCCATCAATCACCATTGCCAACCTTATATAACCATCGAAGATGCTACCTTCCATCAATGGCAAGAAACCACCATCGCCTCATTCTCTCGTTAAGCTTCATCCGTCTTCAATATAGCTTGGAACTTCCCCATCATCCAAGCTTAATTGCGTCATGAAACCCCACTCGTATAACTCCCCGTGAACCGAGAGGAAAAGAAGACGATGGCATGAGGAAGAAGGTGGTAGCCTCTAACGAAATATGGGTGCTTTTAGTAGCATTTGAATTATGACTTCCCCAAGAAATGACTTGATTGTCTTTAGCGGTTCCATTAAAACAGGTCACCCCTTAACGAGAATGATTGCCCCTTAACGTACGGTGGGGTGGCAATAGCACTTGGCCTAGAAAATGACCATTTTACCCTTTTTGGTCTTCCAACTCCTTCTTTTGCCCATAACTTCTTCATACGAGCTCAATGACTCTGTTCTTTCGCCATTGCCTTCGTCTTCTCGTCCTCTACAAAATGATGAGAAGGAATCCAAGATTTGGGCGAGTTCCGCTTCTTTTGCTCCAAATGACTCCATTGCACCTAATAAACTCAAAAGCACACATAAGATACATAATTTACACGACAATAGCAAAGAAAGCGTAAATACTAGATATAAAATTAAGGTGTTTATGACAAATGACATCATAAAACCACATCTTCCATCACAACTTATCCAATGTCTCCCTCAACTCCAACACCTTTTTTTTTTCTTATTCTTTTCTGTGAGTTCAAAATTCATATTTGCCACCAGTAGGCTTCCCATAAGGCCAAGGAGTGTGAGCATGAGACAATTGCGGTTTAGGGAAGTGGTCGTACACCCAAACCTATAAGAAGAGGCAACAAATAATACATTCGCAATATGATTAGTAACAATACACATTTATTCACTTATATATTGAAACACACAAACGATAATTTAACGGGGTACCTGAAGAAGGGTGTATAAGCCTCCAAAATATAGACTCTTAAGCCTCGAAGCTTTTCTGAGTTCCTCTTGAACGAATAAAAGAACCGAAATGCCCCAAGAGTAGTTGTTCACCTCATTCGGGGGTCCAATAGCTGGAGGTAATGAGCATTTACCACATGACCTGAAACTCGGGAAGAAAATGGTTCCTAGTTGATATAACAAATAAGCAATCACATGGTGCTTAATCTTCTCTCTCATCATCACCAACTTTCCTTGAGCAACCAAATCTTTCGTCCCCGAAAACTCATCAAACAAGGTTTTGAGCTTGATCTTTTCAACTTCTTATTGTACGTGCGGTCTTCCTCAAACTCATTATACTCATCACCTTCCTTAGGCTCTTTGTTAGCTCGTCTAAACTCACATTGTGCCTTTTTATCGCTCCATCCTAGACACCTTTCGACTAGATTTTCAAGAAGTTAATAACTCATCGAGGGATTGTAGCCATCTCGAACACTTTTTCCTGTAATTGGTAGGGCTGTAATTCTAAAACAATCATCCGGAGTTATTGCCATCTCACCAAAAGGTAGATGAAAGGTATCCGTCTCTGGATAAGACCTCTCGTCAAATGCAAGAATAAAGGATGACATCAAATTTTTTAGTGCGCATGTTGTATCCCGTTCCATAGTACACAAGCAAATACCGCTAAGCGGACCTCATCACACTCATTTTCTATATTCCATATCTTGTTCTTTTGACATTTCAAAACACGAACAACATTATTATGATCCTACAAAAGCAACATCATATCTTATATACTAATATATATATAGAAAAGAACAATATATGTCAAAATATAATAAAATGACTGAGAAATCTTGATGGTTAAGATTGAACCATACCTTTTTCGCAAAGATTTTGGCAGCCCATGAGTTTTTGTAGCCCATCAATACCTCCCATCCATCTCTTGGAGTACCATAAGTTGGCATCTTTGGCGTCAAACAAAAATTGTCATCAGGAATGTATGAATATCTAGCACAAGGCTTTTTAGGCGTCTTTCTAGGTTTCTTTCGCACTATTTCTACTTGTACCTCTTCCTCTTCGTCTTCCTCTTCATCCAAGTCCTCCTCTGATTCATCGTCATCCTTATCTCCATCTTCCTCATCTTTGTCACCCTCATTTCCTCCTCCTTCAGATGGTTCACCATCATCATTGTCACCCTCATTTCCTCCTCCTTCAGCTGGTTCACCATCATTGGCACCCTCATTTCCTCCTCCTTCGGCTAGTTCACCATCATTGGCACCCTCATTTCCTCCTCCTTCAGCTGGTTTACCTTATCCAACTTGATGATGTTCTTGATTGCCCATCTCTTCCACGATCTCTTCATTAACTTGTTGGATTACGTTGTCAACATTATCTCTATTAACACCATCTTGGATCACAACACCCGGTAATGACCCACCTCTATACTTAGCATTTTTGGTTCCATGGTGACCGGCATCACAATGTACTTTTCCTCGAGGCGTGGGAGTTCTAAGATCTTCCAGTAAAGGTTTGTTTGATTTTTTGCCTCTTCCACTAATCAAGAAAACAAAAGATATTAGCTTAACCGCTAAATGATTCACTAAATCAGATGCAACATAAGGGTTCTCAGCGTAAGGTTTGGTTAATAGCAAAAGTTCACGAAAAATAGGCCAACTCTAATTTTGTGTTCCATAGTATAGTTCGGTTACCAAAGATTTTTGAGAACAAACCGAACTCAACATTGGTAAATGTTAATGAAGAGTTCGGTTTGTCAAGGTTTTTTTTATAACAAATCGAACTCAACATGTTTGCAACTGCAAGAGTTCGGTTTGTCAAGATTTTTGCGAATAAACCGAACTCAACATGTATGCAACTCAACATGTTGGACAAGTTCGGTTAAATTGAAACTCGCTGTAATAGGAAAAATATCATAGTTCGGTTACATTGTTTTTTTTTGGTAAAGTTCGGTTACTAAAAAGTTTTAGATTTTTATGCGAACAAACCGAACACAATATAACAGTTCGGTTACATAAAAACTCAAAATAGCGGGCAAAATAGCAAAGTTCAGTTACATTTGAAAAAAAAAAAAATATTGTAAAATTTGTTAAGTTCATTTAGAAAAAAAATTTAGGCTTCTTTGCGAACCAACCGAACTGGCAATTCGGTGACCTAGTTTTGAATCCTAGAGAACCGAACTGTTCCTCGTGTTCTTCCTTTCAGGAAGTTCGGTTAACAAACTAGGGTTTTTTAGAAATTCGTCCTAACCGAACAATGCACTGTAACTTCCATTTGAATCCTATTTTGATGATTTCTATTCAATCGAAGCAATGAAAATCAAATTAAAAGTTATGGGTTTGTTGGAAAATACCTGCGGATTTGTCCCATGGCATAATCGGAGCTTCGACTTGGGTCTTTGATACTCGATGATGCCTCTAACTTCCGGTTCCATTTCTTCCTCAATTTGAAATTGTTTCGATGTGCTAGATGTCCTAATGGAGGACCTGTTCCTGGGAGTCTTTTGGTTTTCTTTCGAAGAACCATTCTTATAGTTGATTGATTAATCGACGATCAAAATTTTATGAATCGACGATTAATCGATTGAGACGATGAAAAAGAATTTTTTTTCTCTCCCAAAAACTGTTTGTGCGGCTAGGGTAGGGTAGGAAGAAGAAGAAAACTGATTTTGATTTTTTGTTAATATATTAGATTAGGTTAAATTTATATTTTGTTAGTTATTAGTTTAGTTATAATCTCAATTAGGGTTAGGGGCAAATTAGTAATGTCTACACTTTAGGACATCCCTTATAAGTATAGGGTAGATGGCCTTATAAAACAATGTTCCCCTCAAAAAAAGGCTGGTCCCCAAAAAACGGTTCTAACCAAAAGAACCAAAAATGGCTAGGCCCAAGTAAAGAAATACTTATCATAATACAACTGTGATAAGTCCATACAAGCCCAAAAAAGCACCCAAGTAATGTAGAACCCTAGATAGAACTCATTTCAGAGATGAGAACAAACCCTAAAACGATGGTTGTTGTTGTAGCCGCGTCCACGTAAATAAATACCATCTTCACGAACCACCACCACTTTCAACACCCAGAGACCCAAATGAATCACCATGGACGTGATTCCAACAATACTTTTTGATGAGATCCCCTAGCATATATCCATCTCAAGAACAGTAATCGCCGTCGTTTTTTCTAATCCACCACCGCCTTCATAGACCACATAACCACCACTGTTGGAAGTTAAACCAAGATATGGTGATTTGAGTTTTTGATCAACATAGGTTGTTGACACACTGTGCAATATTTGGAAGTTGGAGTTAACTTGAGAAACAAGGTGTTCTAGAGAGTTCTAGAAGAGTTCTATTTAGAGTTTGTTTTATGTTAGGAAATTGTCTTTGTTTAGAGGTTGATTTTATTAGGAAAGTGCTTTGAGTGATCGTCAAGTTTATGAGACTATAAGTAGGCTATTGAGCCATAAGAATTGTACACCAAACTGATTATCAATGTAATCGTTTTAATTGCTTCCGCGTTGTGCTATCCTCTCTCTTGTTCGATCCTACATTTGGTATCAAAGAAAGGTGAGAGAAAGAGAGGGGAGAGGGAGAAAGAGTTGAAGAAATTCTTTGTTTTCGGTAGAGAATTCATGGTTCTTTGTTTTTCGTGAAGGATAAAAAAAAACAAGATGTGTTGCGTCTCCGTTCACTGCCGACTAAATCTAGAGTGGTTGTGTTTGTGGGGTCAAAAGGGGACAGTGGTTCGAGATAAAAATAATAATAATTACAGTTTGATGAATGAGGTATGTGGTTCGTTGTGATGGGTATTCACCAATAAGTTGTGGCCCTGTGGAGTTTGAAAACGAGAGGAATTCGAGAAGAATTGATGGTTGCTATGATTTCCGAGTGATGCCGCCATTATTAAGATGTGATGAACGATGAAGATGATGTTTGCAAAGTTCTAAGAGATAGATATGGATGGTGATTGAAGGTTGGTGAAGATTGGTTAGTATATGGAAGGTGCCACTTTTAGGAAACTGGTTTATATTTGGAAGGTGCCAGTTTTAGGAAACTTTTGTTCCAGGGCTTGTTTATTAGAAGGGGCAATATTTGGAAATCTTTTGTTCTTGGTGATGATTTATGGAAGTCGTGGAGAAGCTCGGGAATTTGCTAAAAAAAAAAAAAGAACATGGTCGAGTCCGACAAGGGTTTGAAGTTAAAAGTTTTGATGATGGTTGTGATCGGTAATGTGGTAGTAAACATGGGTTGTTGTGGCAGAGCATTGGTTGTTTTTAGAAGGTAAAGAAGCTTTGGGTAAGTGGTTGATTCAAAGGGTTAAGTTATGGATTCGAAATATACGCAACAAAAGATCAAAGTTGGTATTGTAGTGAGGAGGATTTGTATAGTTTGATCAAGGTGATCGAATTCAGAAACTTAGAATGACAAGGAATGTTGGGAAGTTATGTTTGAGCTTAAGGGAGGATGGTATCATGTTAAGCTCAAACATGGTGATTGAAGTTTCGTAGCGAAACTTTGAAATCTTACAAAGTGTGACAGACTTTGTAAAGAAAGGTTATAGCTTGTGGCAGAAGTGTAACAAGAGAATCTTGAAAAGCAAAGAAGTGTGAAAGTTTCGACTCTAACAAGTGTGTCTCGAACAAAGAAGAAAATAGAAGAAGAACGACAAGAAGGTTGTGAAGAACAAGAAGAGTAATCACCCGGAGGTGATGAGAGAGAGAAGAGAAGAGACGTCACAAGGGTGTGATCGTGAGAAGTGAAGCAATCCCAAAGTGGGGATTTGAATAGAGAAGTGAAGTAATTCCGAGTGTGGAATTTGAAGAGTGTGGAAATCCTGCTGTATAGTAGGCAACAAATTGCGAGTGAAGTAGTTAGTATGGAAATCCTGCGAGTGAAGTAGGTAAATAAAAGATGAGTCGAAATCCTGCGAGTGAAGTAGGTAAAGAAGAGATGAGGATGAGCTGCAATGCTCGGTGATGAGTTCTGAGAATTTGGATTCGTGTTTGGTTAGCAAGTTGAATAGAGCACAACAAGGTCTTTCTAGCTTGTTAAGGATGATGTTCCTCTGCGATGAAGAATGTGAAAAGAAGTATGATGATTGTTGTTAAGCAAAAGAAGAAGATTGGTTTGTTAGCTAAGTTGCGGTTGGTGCCGCATTTTTTGAATTAAGTTTGTGTTTGATGAAATTCTAGTAGGATCATGAAATTGGGATAAGCTATAATTGAGTATCAAGGTGTAAGGGTTAGTTGGTGATATATTTGAAGATGAGAAAATACAAGAACGTGTTAACATTTATCAATGGAAGAAGAGGAATAAAAAATGAGAAAAGACAAGGACGTGCTGACGTCGATCAATGGAAGAAGCTGAGGAGTAGAAGAGGGTTGACACACTGTGCAATATTTGGAAGTTGGAGTTAACTTGAGAAACAAGGTGCTATAGATAATTCTAGAAGAGTTCTATTTAGAGTTTGTTTTATGTTAGGAAAGTGTCTTTGTTTAGAGGTTGATTTTATTATTATTTTTAAAAAAAAAAATACAAGAGAGATTAATTTTAATAATAACCAAAAATTTTACACAGAGCTTTTGGTTGGTAGCCTAGCGGCAAGCTGAGCCCCAACTCCTCTTTGAATAGCAACACCTAAACGATGAAAAATAAAACTACCTAATCCACTACTAGCGTCATTACTAACTAGGCAATTCCTTAAACGCTTGAAAAATACCAAAGTGTCCTCCCCAAGTTCCCCTAAGGTAGAAAAGGCCAGAACACCCAAACCATAACCATGTGCAAAGACACTTGTCCAAGTATTTAGTGCGTTTGCGCAAAACAACACTAAAGATAGCCTTACCGGGAGCGAAAGAACGGACACCACCACCAGTGAATGGAGAAACCCCAGTAACATCCATGCACACATCTTGCCCATTTTCCCGCCAGAACAAGGATATCAGCCTATGGCTTTAGATCTTGACCATCATCATATTGAAGCCCGAGAGATACTTCCTTCCGCGCGGGAACATTAGCCTTGTAGCAAATGTCCAAAGCAGTGTCTCGAACCACATCATGACGGAATTTGTAGCCAATATCCTTTGCACAATGAAGCGCATGATCCCCAAAAGCATCCATGGGCTTGTTACAGCTTGGGCATAGACTATTCTCCACAAACAAAGGAATACCCAAACGATAGCAAAGCACGGCCCTAAATTGTCTGGGTACAAGGCATTGGTTAAGCCCACTAATTGGAACCGCCAAAAGGTAGTCCTGAGCATGCTTGACCCTTACATTGCCATAAGACGGAATCTCTTTCGGACATGTGAAATAGGTCCGGAATACACTTTAATCACAGCTAAAATAAACAACTCGCCCGGCGAATGCATGGAAGGGGGCAGATATCATCGACATTGTAAGTAGATGGTAAACCACATACACGAGTGAAGTTCTCAAGAGCCGACTGATAAGATAATCCTTTGTCCGATGGAAATAAGTCGCCAAGTATCATTTTCTGCACTGAAGTGTATTATCTCCTTATCGAATTCCATAGTAAGTGTACCCTTATCAACATCAATCTTCGTCTTTGCGGTCTTCATAAATGGCCTCCCAAGAAGTAAAGAAGTAGATGATCGGTTCTCATTGTTATCCATATCCACCACAAAGAAGTCCACCGGAAAAATAAGCTCATTTACTTGCACTAGCATGTCTTCTACAAGCCCCTTTGGATATATGTTAGACTTGTTCGCTAATTGAATAATAACTCTCGTCTCTTTCAAAGGTCCAAGATTCAAGGAGTCATATATTTCGGCCGACATCACACTAATGGAATCTCCCAAGTCAAGTAAAGCATGTTCAAACCTTTTCTTACCAATAGTAATTGGCACCGTGAAACCGCCGGGATCCGTACACTTTGTAGGCATCTTCTTCAATAGCATAGCCGACGCACTCTCGCCAACTTTAGTAATTTCATTATCAAGCAACCTATCCTTCTTGATGCATAATTCCTTCATGAACTTGGCATACCTTGGAATTGTCTTGATGGCCTCAATGAATGGGATGTTGATTTCAATCTTCTTGAAGATATCCATAAGTGCCTTGTCTTGAGCTTCTTTCTTGGATTTAGCAAAACGACTAGGAAAAGGAGGTGGAGTAGTGAAAGTAGGCACCGGTTCCTTGGATTGATCGGTTGGTGTTGAATTCTCCTTTGGTGCGGCTTCCTCCTTGTCTTTGACTACCTCTTCAATAGCTTCTTCATGATGACTTGGACCCTCCACTTGTCTTCCACTTCTTAGAGTAACCGCATTAACATTCTCTCTTGGATTCACAAATGTTTGTGAAGGAAGTTTTGTGGATGCTTGAGATTTCAATAGGTTCACATCGGTCGCCAATTGTCCCATTTGAGTTTGTAAATCCTTGATGGCCGAATCGGTCTTTTGTTGGCTTTGTTGGAACATAAAAGTAAGACCTTGCACACCTTGCATTAATGCATTGAGCTTGTCATCATTCAAAGAATCACGCTCCTTGACTTGTTGTGGTTGGAATTGTTGAGAACCACCTTGTTGTTGAGGTTGGAAACGTGATTGTTGGAAACCACCTTGTTGTGCATATGGATTAGGAGCCGCCGCTTGCTTGTTTGCATAACTAAAGTTAGGATGATCCTTCCAATCGGGATTATAGGTATTGGAGTATGGATCGTACCTTGGCCTTTGATTTGGATATAAAGCATTTACTTGTTCGGTCTCACCATCCGGAATAATTACCGCGGCCATCCTTTGCATCATTATCTCCATGTTACTCATCCTTTGATCAAGATGTGATGATGAATCACTAACTTCATGCACTCGCCTAACCATGGGTTCATCTCTTGTGTAGAATTTTTGCGAGTTTGCAGCCATACTTTCAATCAACTCTCTAGCTTGGGTCAAAGTCTTGTTCATTAGTGCACCACCACCCGCGGCGTCAAGAAGAGACCTATCACTAGGGTTGAGAGCTTCGTAGAAGTATTGGAGTATCATAACGTCACTAAATTGATGGTGTGGACAACTTGCCACCAACCTCTTGTATCGCTCCCAACATTCATACAATGACTCTCCCACATGTTGTTTCAATCCACAAATCTCCTTGCGAATTTGAGTAGCTTTGGATGCGGGAAAATATCTCTCGAGGAAAAGTTTCTTCATCCCATTCCATGTTGTGATACTTAGAAAGGTAAATAATATAACCATTCCTTAGCATTGCCCGCCAAAGAAAACGGAAAGCTTTCAACATTGCTCCATCCACATTAGTCTCCGGTGGAAGCATAGCCATAACTATGGTATAGAAGTCCATAAGATGTTTGTTTGGGTCCTCATTCACCATGCCATGGAACTTTGGTAACTCTCTAATCAACCCCGGCTTGATCTCGAAGGTTGAGTTAGTTTGGATACACCATTGTTGTGTATCAAGCCTGTGAGAAGCTAGGTCCTTGAGTGTACGTTCAGCCATTGTGTCTTCCTCTTTGTCCGAATCACTTGATGAAGAAGGAGGAAGTGGAGTGTTAACCGCTCGAATGAAATCCTTTAGTTGAGTGCCGGATCGAAGACGTATTGAGTCGGTGCGCCCTTTCTTAAGCATTCACCAAAGGTATAACACCAAACAAGATTCTCAAAAACTAAGTTAGATACGGTAAATAATCTAACAAAGCAAGAATAAAGCAAAAAGAAAAATAAAAACAACTAAAATCGTCCATTGCTCCCCGAATGGCGCCAAAATTTGATGCGTGTCGTAGGTGCAATCAAATTAATATCTTATTTCCACTCAATTAAAAATAATATAATGGAAGTCAAGTTCGTTCCCACGAGGAGCAAGAGATTCTATTTGTAAAAATTGTCACAAAAAGGGGGATGTATAAAGCAAAAGAAAATAAACAAAGCAATTAAAAGGTAAAGTTGAAATCAATAAGAGAGACAAGATCAAGGAATCCTTCTTCGTTGCAAAACAATGATTCAAGTTATGTTTTTAATCCACATGTTATTAGTCACAGATTATCACCAACCGTAGGATAGCAGTCCGCTTAGCTAGCCCCAAAATCCCTTATTTCACCGAGTAACAAGTCCGCTTAGTTATCAGATTCTATTCAAAAGAACCACCTTGAGGTTCGCTTACAAGATGTAATTCCCTGAATGCATTAAGATCTATTTATAGGCTTCAATATTCTCCAAATCTTCCAAGGAATAGAATCCTTTTCCTTTAGCAATTCAATTTCCAAATCCAAGCCTTTCTCAACTCTTCCATCTTCTCTTTCCAAATTTGAGCCCAATTCCACAAACCCATGAGTTTAGATGATTCTAGAGAATTCTCCACAAATTTTCATCCAATTTCCAAATTTAAGTCTTCACACCCATGAGAAGAATCCACACAAAATTACAGAATTTTGGTCACCTAAAGTCGGTATTATGACCGAATCCGCCGGAAAAGTCACAAATCGTCGGAATCTTCTTCTCCGTCATCGTATATTCGACGAATATTCCAGTCGAGTCCACCGTTAGGACTAACGGTCAAACCGGGTCAACTGTTAGTCAACCGGTCAAAGCAGATGATGAGTTAGCTAAAGTCGAGCAGCGAGTCACCTGATTAGTCTAATCGGATTATCTTACTCACTAGAGTTGGATCGGCTCTGGATCGGTCATCGCCGAAGTTGACTCACTTTGGGAAAAACTTGGGACGACGAATTCCGTTTGTTTATAGGACATTTCCCAGGCCGATTTCAAGCCATTTTAGCTTCATTCCCTGTTTCAAAATCCTACACATACATCTATTGAGCAATTTCAACACTATTCCCTGTAACAGAGCTTCACATCGCCTATTATAGTGCCTTGTTCTACCCCTCGTATCAAAGAGCAACATCTTCCCGATATTCAACTCAACCGCCACCAACATCTCACATTGCAAAGATCACCAATCAATGCTAGGAGCATCAACACCTCAGACCACCACAAACCCATATCTGTAACATTCTCAGGAGCAAAATTCTTCTCCTAAAACGCTGGCACACATCACTTCACTTCCCTGGCTTTCTTGACAGCACCACTAACCCATCTGTTGTTCGATTTTTAACAACAACAACGTCTCAATCCCTCATTCCTCTTCTCGGTCTGTTCTTCAATTTCTCTGCATCTCGATCTCTGTCTCTCGATTCAATCAGAAATCAACACAAACCCATGTTCTTTCTCCTCTCTCGATCGCAACCCATCTCAATTTCAACTTCATCAATTCTCCCTGTTCTTTTATCGACTTGTTCTCAATCGATTCACAGATGCAACATCGAACCCTAATTTCAATTTCTGCCTGATCTTCTGAGTTCCGATCTGCTTTTCTACTCCCGATTCACCAGCAAACCCCATTCATTCTTTTATCCAGCACCTTAATCTCGACATCAACAACGTCCCAGACGCCACCCATCTTCACTCGACAACAAGTGCTTCCATTTCTTCCCCGAGCTTCAATCACGGACTCGATTCGAACCCTAATAACTTCTTCTCGGTCCGATCTTCTCTCGGGTTTCGATCTCTCGGATTTCAACCTAGCAGTTCGATTGTCTTTGTTCTTCTTGTTTTTGAGAGAAATGAGTTGAATGAGAGAAATTGTCTCTCGGTATAGGGTTGGATTAAATCAGTGAGGACTTAAAACGCCCAATAGATTAGGACAAAGACCACCCCATACCGGGTGCCTATAATAGGTGGTCACTTCGATAATGGCTAGCCCAAAGTGTCCACCCCTTATCCTCAAAATGGTCCGTATTTAGTACTCCTTCAAATTGGGTTGCCCCTTAACCTTGGCTAGGCTCCAGGATAGTGTTCGCCCCCCGAAATGACAATTTTGCCCTTTTGGCTCAAATAGAGTAATTTCTTCTTCTTTTCCTCCGTGTGACTCCATAGTAGCTACAAAACTCAAAACAAGCGTAAAATACATAATTTACAAGAAAAATAACAAAGAAAGCATAAACAATAGATAATAAATAAGATGTATTCTACACCCTATCAGCAAGCAACCCAAAGGGAGAGGAAAAACAAGCTCAACCTCCCTTGAACCCAGAGAACCTAAAACATCTTAGAAAGAGACCCAAAAACAGAAAAACAAAAAATTACGTTATAAAAAGAAAAAGATCCCGATTAGCAATGACTTGATCAAGACAAACCCCTTTCAAAGCATCTAGGTTTTGCACCGGAAGAAAGCTTGAATTTTTACATCTTGTACGAGAGTCGTGAAGGTTGATGTCCCGTTGTTGAAAACGATGTCATTTCGACAATTCCAAATACACCAACAAATAGCCGCGGCAAAGACATGCCAAAGACATTTTCCAGTAGTGGATAGATTATTCACTCTCCAACCCTTGATGAGAAGGTCAATGCAATTAGGCATCACCTAGTCCATTTTAGCATTCGACATAAAATGTTGCCAAACTGAATAAGCAAATGGACAATGGAAAAGAAGATGGGTTGTGGTCTCTCTATCACGACGGCATAACAAACAACCATTAACCAAAAGTTTACCTTTCTTGTAAAGGATATCCATGGTAGCTAGTTTTTTATGATAAACCTGCCACAAAAAGAAACCCACTTTATGCAAGGGGAGGTTGGTATTTATACAAGCTTGCTGCAAAAGATTCTTCGGAACTCCATGCACCACTTTATGTTTATGGACTTGTGAGCAGGGGCGGAAGCACAGGTTGACTAAACCTGGCTGTAGCCCCCCCTTTTTTCTTACAAAACCTTGCTAAGTCAGTAATTTACCCTTTGTCCAAAAGAAAAATTATGTTTAGTCCACCAAGTTCATCATTTTAGTCCACCAAGCCGAGCAGTTCAGTCGATCGTATTCATATTTATTGTTTTTTTGTTAGCAGAGTAAGTAAACGAATAATAGAGAAACGAGAGGTAGTCCATGTCCTGCAGTACTGGAGTTGCTCAATACGTGTTTGTGGAAATGCTTCAGAATAGTTGTGCTATCTTATTCACCTATGAACCCATGGTAGGCATAATCTTCAGTATATTGGAGGTTATATGCCGATTAAAACAAATGTAGAGGTTAGAAATCCTTGGTGATTTATTTTAAACTCAACTAGAAGTTTGACTTAATTGCATCAAGGTAATAGAATCATTACAATATTACCCTATAATATCACTTAATTGCGTCAGCATATGGATTTTGCGCATATATGGGAGGCTGGTGTACCGCTAAAGCGGGCCTGGTTAACATGGAAAATACTCCACGACAGAGTCTCAACTGATGACGTGATGAGGGATTGATTACACAAAATTGGTTAAAAAGGCCAAAATCAAAATTTTCTGGGTGAAAAGGACAGTTAGATTTAGATATTGTTTAAATGGACAAAAATTTAAAAATAGGCAGGATGTAAATCCGGTTCATCCTGTCCATTTTCAAATATTTTTTCTTATTTTTATTTTACACCGGGATGCATCCAGCTTCATCCTTGCTATTTTTTTAAGTTTAAGCGGGATGAATCCGGTTTCATCCTGCCTATTTTTCTTTGTCCATTTCACCCATAAAATTTTTACTCGTCCATTTGAACCGTGTTTTAATTTTTTTTTGACAAATGACCCATTTTCCGGTTCAGTTATTGCAATGGTTTCAAGTTGTTCTTTATGTGTTGTTCACACCCATTTAGAAACCAATTCCCATTTGTTCTTTAAGTGCGGCTATGCCGCTGCTTTATTGAGATGGCCTAGTAGAGTACTTGAGTTAAAATTAGTTTGCAACACATTCCACTCTTTTTCATGCATCAGCAATTTGCAAAGGTGTAGAAATGTTCCACAAAGATTGAACTCTTATTGTTTGACGACTCAAAGCTACAAGTTGCTATCAATTTGGTAAGAATTTAATGTTACTATCAATTTAGTAAGATTTTTTTGGTCGCAGGTGAAGTCTTGCTGACTAAAAATTTGTACATTGCTGTTTTGCTTAATAATATGATCTTATTTCGTTAATGCTTTCAGGTGAAACTGTATTTCCCACATTGACCTGGGTGCAACAAAATTTTTTTTAGCCCCCTCATTTGGAAATCACTGGTTCCGCCACCGCTTGTGAGGTATGTAAAGTATATGTTCACACTACAAAGACTGGAGGTAATTTCAGACCAGAAGAAATGGTAAGAGTTATCCATATGAAAGAACAAATAATTATCTATTCATGTTTAGCTCTCGATCCCAAATCTGAAATCCCACCAGATTTAGAAGTGGCCCACACGCACGGCATGATCCCCGAGATTAAAAAAAATATGGGTTCTGTTATGTACATGAAAGAAAACCACTGGAAAATTTATGTTTCACCTGATCTCAACAAGAGAATGAAGAATTTGGTGTATTGTATCAGTTAAGTCTCTAAAAGTACAATTGGTCGGCTTATTTTTAGGGCAACTCCTATGGTATGGACGTCCAAAAATCCATATCCTTGGGATGATCTGTATATATGTGGAGACAGGGCGGAGCCAGGATTTAGGAAATGGTTGGGCAACTTATCAATCAACACATATTCTAGGGTGCAAATGGATAAAAATCCCTGAAATTTGGCTTAAGGGATCATAATTGGGCTTGGGAGCCATTTGGGCTGGGTGGGCAATTGCTCACCCACCCTTCCATGTGGCTCCGCCCCTGTGTGGAGAGTCAGATACGTGTAGATCTTTTTTCTACCATAGGATTCTTCTGCAAATTAATAGGTGAACCCGTGTATATTTTTTAATATATTTTATATTAAAAAAAAAAAAAATCAAATTCTGATGTATATGATAAAAGCTTTTATAGGTCCATATCTTGTGAATCATGACAAACATATGAATATTTTAGTTTTCCATATGAATGTTTTAGTTTTCCATAGGAGTTGCCCTTAGTAGCACCTCTCAAGTGTCAAGAACTACAAAAACACTAACACCTCAAACCCGTCGTGTTTAAAAACCGGAAATTGGGTCAATTATCTAAATATTTTTAAAACATGGTTCTAATGAACGAGTAAAAATTAGTATGGGTGAAACGGACACCAAAAAAATAGCAAGAATGAATCGGATTCATCCTGACTTAAACTTAAAAAATAGCGAGGGTGAAACCGGATACATCCCCGATGTAAATTAAAAATAAGAAAAATATTTGAAAATGGATAGGATGAAACTGTTTACATCTTGGATATTTTTACATCAAACAGTATCAAATTTTACATGTCTTTTTCACCCAGAAATTGTGATTATTAGATTAATAGACCAATTTTGTATTTAAAAATAAGTAAAGAATATATATAAGAAGTACAAAAGATTAATCGACCAATTTTGTATTTAAAAGTAAGTAAAGAATATATATAAGAACAGAAATTATAAATGGACCCAGAGAAAAACAACGTGAGAAAAACCACCTCTCACAGCCCACCCCTGCACGTCTCCCAAGGGATGGGGCCCAGTGGGACCCACACATTAAAAAAAAAAATCTGTTAGAGACGGTTTTCATGTAGTTTTTTTTATTCGGTTCATACAGAACCACCGATATAAGAACTACAAAACCTGAAACCCGTCGTGTTTAAAAATAAGTTAAGAATATAAAGATGCCCCCAAAAGGGCCAAAACCCAAAATGAAATGGGAAATAAACATCAACAAGTCGCAAGTGTATACGAGAAATTCGCTGCTCCACTCTCAAAGTGCGCGCAATCATACCACCAATCATAAACTGCAGAATTCAATATACTTTGGAAGTCATTGTTGCAAACAAATCCACATAACCTTCTATTTTGTCTTTTAATCCACATGACCTACAGCTAATTTCCGTCAAATCTACGAAAAAAAAAAGTTTTAAGAAAAAACTCTATTTGACGCAGTCTCCAATGACATAGCAAAATTATCCTAACATTTTTAGCGGCCACCCAAAAGGAATTAGGGCCAACAATAAGACAAATTAGGGTCACCCAAACGTAAACTGAAGCTAGCCCTTATATAACGTATTTCGTAATAACAAAATTGCCCTTCCACAATCGGTAGTTAATACTACAATCGGTAGTAAAGTGTGTTACTTTAACTTCCGAATATACTCAATTTTCGAATTTTAGCATTACTATAATCAATAGTAAATTTAGAATGATTAATTGGGGGATAGAAAAATTAATTGGGGGATATTTTACTGTAGCTGCCGGCATGGTTTTTCAATGCCGGCAGTCCATCGACCATGCCGGTTTTCATTGAAAACTATGCCGGCAAATATCCCCCAATTAATTTTTTTATCCCCCAATTAATCATTCACTTCCGAATGTATATTGGTCTCAAAATGTGATTTTGCCAAAATCCTAAAATTTTCGAACTTTGGTACTACCATAATCGATAGTAAAGTGTCTTACTTTAACCTCCGAGTATACTCAATTTTCGAATGTTAGTACTACCATAATCGGTAGTAAATTTAACTTCCGAATGTATATTGGCCCTCAATGAGATTTTGCCAAAATCCTAAAATTTTTGAACTTTGGTACTACCATAATAGGTAGTAAAGTATGTTACTTTAACCTCCGAACATACTCAATTTTCGAATTTTAGCACTACCATAATCGGTAGTCAATTTAACTTCCGAATGTATATTGGCCCCAAAATGAGATTTTGCCAAAATCCTAAAATTTTCGAACTTTGGTACTACCATAATCGGTAGTAAAGTGTGTTACTTTAACCTCCGAATATACTCAATTTTCGAAATTTAGCATTACCATAATCGGTAGTAAATTTAACTTCTGAATGTATATTGGTCCTAAAATGTGATTTTGCCAAAATCCTAAAATTTTCGAACTTTGGTACTACCATAATCGGTAGTAAAGTGTGTTACTTTAACCTCCGAATATACTCAATTTTCGAATTTTAGCATTACCATAATCGGTAGTAAATTTAACTTCCGAATGTATATTGGTCCTAAAATGTGATTTTGCCAAAATCCTAAAATTTTCGAACTTTGGTACTACGATAAACGGTAGTAAAGTGTGTTACTTTAACCTCCGAATATACTCAATTTTCGAATTTTAGTACTACCATAATCGGTAGTAAATTGTGTTAATAAGTGATGCTTATTATCTACCGTTTGTGTTCATGGCCCAAAATTCAAATTTTCAAAACTTAATAAAATTTCGAAATTTTCTACTTTCACAATCGGTAGTTAATGGTGTTCATTATCTACCGATTGTGCGTAACTTTTAGTATAGAGAAATTGAATTTTTTGAATCAAGAATAATCGGTAGATAGCGATCAATTACCTACCGATTATGGTTGATGTTCTTAAGAAACGAAGAACATCAACCATAATCGGTAGGTAAAGTAGATTATTATCTACCGATTATGTTTCTGCTAGTGTAAATCCAAGAACATCAACCATAATCGGTAGGTAAAATAAATAGTTATCTACCGATTATGTTTCTGCTACTGTAAATCCAAGAAAATTTTCGGATCAAATTTTTTATTTCAAGTAATATTTTGAATCACAACTACTATCATCTATTCGTTTTGTCTGTTGAACTCCTTTTTTTTGATGTTCTAAGTTTCAACTTTAAGGTTAATGAATTTTGGGTTTTGGGTTTTAATTTTAAACAATCAATCATAACATTTGTTTGATCGACGATCTTTGTTTTCAATCAAAATTAAAATGATGAAAAAAAAATTCAATGGGTAGAAAAGAGAAGAAGAAGATGAATGATATGATTGTGAAAATAAAGGATATAGGCTTAGATTTGCTATAAAGGTGAAGGACAATATAGACAATTTTCTATTTTTAAGACATCCCTTAACCCCCTTCAATGGATGGGAATAAAAAGATGGCCTCTAATTCCTTTTGAGTGGCCCCTAAAAATGCAAGGAAAATTATCCCCAAATTTTTTAAAAATGGACATAACTGCGGATTTTGTTGTGGGAAAATGTTTGTTATTTTCCCACTTTCTGTTAAAGTTAATCAATACTCCCCCTGTTTCTAAAAAATAGGCTTGTTTGGTTTTCACAAAATTAAGAAAACTAATCATTGTAGCCACTTTTTCATGTTTTTTCTTAATCTATCCTTTGGTCCCCACTCATTTGATATTAGAGAAACCAGAGAAAGAAGTGGTCCCCTTTTTGTATTAAGAGAGAAAAGGGAGAGAGAGAATTGGTCCCCTCTATGGGTATACTAGTAAAATCATGACATTTGACTTTCCATAAATGGGAACAAGCCTATTTTTTTGACATACCCAAATAAGAAAACAAGCTATTTTTTAAAAACAGAGGGAGTAATAAGTACTGTAATGACGACCGTGGTTAACTAAGATTACTCACCACTTCCTGCTAGCTGCTTATATTATCTCTCCTGCAATCCTCACCTAATAATGAACTTTTTTTTTTTGAAGCATGATATTTATTAATCTACTAATAGTCCATTACAAGAGGGTTTTCAGTACCCGAAGATTCAAATACAGAAATTATAGTAACATGATAGAGTAGCAAGAAGTGAGAATCAATCTCTAGATTAGAGTAGCATCGGGGATGAATGAGGTTGTCGATGGTTCGTAAGCCTTCAACGAATGCTTTCTACAAGAAAAGTTGTACTTTTGATGGACATGTATGAGTCCATACGAACTTGAATGTTGGTGAAGGGTTTCGATGCAAATGATCCGAGATGATAGTTTTTCTACCTCCTTGTTCTCCAGCGTTATCCATATCTTCAATCTGAGATTTTAGCGTTGAATGTGATTTGAAGTAGTATCCAATCTTCTGCTCTTGAGGATTTAGTTCTAAAACTAATAGAGCTATTACAAAGTTACTAGATTAAACCCAAGATACAAACGGAAGTATAACTAAGACACTACTACGGCTAAAGAGTTACAAAAGGTTACTAAACTGAAAAGCGGCAAAAAAGCAATTACAGACTCTATTAACATTAAAACTTTGTTGAAAGGAAAAGTACAAAGAAACTGACAGAAAATATCAAGCAGAGGTTATGGATTCATCGGCCCATTCGCATATCAAATTGGAATTGTGCTTGTTGTTGTGATACAAAGTAACAATGAAGCTGCGACACATTCCTGGATTTCCGAAAACAAAGTTCTAACAAGAGGAGATACAGGATATGCTTCCTATAGTGACAATAAAGTCACATTGGGAAAATTCACACAAAAGTTAATAGTCTGGACCAAGGTGAAGGCGTCACTAAGCTTGGCTTGCTATGGATAATTCAGTGATGTTATTTTCTTTGGTTTCCTTCCTAGGTTAAGCTCAACAATGTTATTCCAGAAACTAAAAAGAAAAAAACCCAATTCAAAATTAACTTCCAAATGGACCTAATCCAAATCAGAAAAAACAATTGCAAGGGAAAGCTATAGTTCCTTGACAGAAAACTAACAGACATGGGATCAATTAAACCTTAGCAAACAAATCAGACTTTCAAAACACCAAGAACTAAACATCATCAAGCATAAAACAACAAGGCAGTGAGAATAAAACTGTAGGATAGGGCACCACCAACATAACTAAAACAATAAACAAACAAAATACTAATCTGGTTGATAGAACTACATGCCTTTCAACATTCAAACAAGATCAAATGGAAAACAATTGGGAAACAAACAAACAAACAAACATGGGTCTTTACTAGCTCAAGAAAGCTAAGTCGGATGAGTCAAACGTAAAAAAAAAAACTAAAATCGGTTACCACCTACTCACAAGCGGCAAACATGGCATTGATAAACAAGGTTTAATGAAATAATTAGAATACTTTTTGTTTTGTTCGAATAGATAGGAAAGGTAAACAAATGGGTTCATAGGGTTTAAAGAAATCAGAAATTTAAAACGATAGTCTCTGGAAAAACAAGTAAATTGAAGCTTAATGAATAGATCTAACATCAATATATGAGATAATAGGTAATTAGATGGAAGCAAAGTCTGATTTTTCTAGATCTCCGATTAGGAGATTGAGGGGTACCAAACTGAATAGATACCTCATGCTTTGTAGAGATTAAGAGTCATCACGAGAAGGTAGCAAGGGTGGATAATTAATTGATGAAGATTAGAGCGATAAACCTTCAATGGAAAAACAACTCCCATCAAGCAAACACAAGCTATGAAAGCATAGAATCTTCAGGAATGAAGGGGTTATAACACCAGCAGACAAGCAAACAATCCAAATGAAATTGATGGGCCGATGAATCGAGGATTTAGCCGATGAGGGACGCTAAATCCATGACGGTTGTTTTAGGGTTTGATTGTGGAGATTTATTTGATGATTTTTTTCCTCGATTTCTTCTCTAGACAAAGAAAATCAAGCTAATATTTGAGGGTTAATAGTGGTACCGCCGAGATCTAAAAAGATCTGAGCGGTGAAGCTTGCTTAGAATTTATTTTTTTCCCCACCAAATTCTTCGTAGAGAGGAGAGAGTGTGTGATTCGATCATGGCCTTGATAATAGTTTTACCCAATAATGAACTTGGAGGAACGTGATTCACTTTGAATCTTTGGCCGACAATGGTTCAAAATGTGAGGGAAAGTTGACGACATAATGATATCACAGTACAATAGATGAGAGATTTTTGTCGGGAAAATCTCATCGTGATAGTCTCACAACACTTGAATCTTGTAAAACACGACACGCCTTTCTATATGACACACTTCCGTTACCTCTAAATAATCTGTTTAAATTCGAGAAGGGTTTCATGATGACATCATTGCGCCTACATCGGGTTAGGCAACAATTGATGACATAGTCTATCCTATATTTTTTTTTTTTTTTATTTTTTCATAAATACTCCAGGAAATATATATCCTCAGCGAGATTGGGGTATACCTGTTGATTGGGGTATACCTGATTTATATGGACATAGTTCCCTTACTAAGGGGAAGCCAAATATGGGTGAAGTTGCAATACTACCCTTACCCTTTATAATTCTAATTACCCTAAATCAGTTTTCTTTTATACCATTTCATCTTATTCTCTTCTTCTTCTCCTCCACCTCTACCTTACCGGCTCCTCCTCCCCCACCATTGAAAACTCGTCGATTAATTCGTCGTAATCGACGATTCGAAAATTCCGATTAATCTTCAACCATGGAACCGCCGAGGGCTAGTAAGATGAAACAAACAAATAGAAAGCGCAATGAATTTAACCCTGGAATTGCAAATTTAGTTCAAACGAAAGTGAAGAAAAAAACCGTTGAAGAAGAAGAGATCAACGCCGCTGAAACCGAAGAAATGACGCGATTAAGAAAGTAAGGGCCTACTTAAACTCACTCTAGTACTTCAATTTCATGTTTGCATGTCAAATTAGGTCGGAAAAATCGAATCTTTGAATTTGCAGTTATTTAGCCGGCAAGGTGTTTGTTTCACGACCTTGCCGACTTTTCATAGCTAGGTTTAGTCGGCAAGCTCTTAGGTTGAAGATCTTGCCGGCTGTTTAGTTTATGTTACTTCTACTTGCAGGGTCGGCAAGGTATTCAACCTAGGACCCCTGCCGGCGTCAGTTTTTTTTTTAGCCGGGTCGGTTATAAATTTTTACCTTGCAGGTTGTATTTCAATTTTTTTGTGTCTCCTGATGCCTATAATTATGAAAATCGGAATGGTATTTGAATACCACCCTCAAACTTTATGTTGGCCGGTATTGTTTTAATGATAGAGCTGCCAGGCTATTGATGTTGAAAATCCTGTGTTCAAGTTGTTATAAGCCGGCATGTTATTGGAATAAGACCCTGTCGACTATATTTTAGCCGGCATGTAGTTTAGAAATCGACCCTTCCGACTTTTGTATAGCCGGCAAGGTTATATTTGTCGACCCTGCCGACTATTGATTTTTTTAAAAATTTTTCTTGTTTAGGTCGCTTAAGGGAAAGAAGAAAAATGTTACTCCTCCTTCAAGACCTCCTCGCGTAGGCTCCAAACTCTTGATTTTAACACATCGGGTGGCATTCGTTGAGCAAGAACGGTCAAGATCCGTGGACTTAATGATTCTCAACCACCACCTAACCAAGTGACTCGGATGAAACTCCAGATGAAGACCAATCAATTCCATCCGGTAGAAGAGGTGATGATGATGATGTTGATGAAAGCACTCACATTCACGGAGGAGGTAACAATGATGATAGTGATCGGGACATGCTACTGTTTGAGGAGGTGATGATGATGATGGTAATGGAGATAAAGATAAGGATATCGAAGATGAAATTGTTGAAGAGGCAGAAGAAGAAGGAGAAGGAGATGGAGAACAAACTCAAGCTATTGTTCAACAAACCGAAGCTTCAAGTTCAACTGAAACCGGAAAGAAGAAGAGGGTTATCACTAAACCAGCTGATTCCCAAATGCCTCCCCCTAACTTGATGGTTAGACTAAAACCAGGTGAGCCTCCAAAGGGGACCCCAAAAGATGGTGGAAACTTCTTTTTGGATACAAACACTCATGGGCATGTACGATCCATAATACTATTGTAAGTAATCTCAATCCGTATTTGTTTTTTATTTAAGTGTGTATCTATCTTAAATTTGCGTGAAGTGTTTTTATTTCTTTTCATTTTTTTTTTTTTTTTTTGGTATTTAGGATCACAGGCATGCCATCCGTCTCATGAGGTTCCAAGCTTCATGTTCAGTGATGAAGAATTGGGATCTTGAGGATGAATGTGAGGAGGTGAAAGTGATTGTCAAGAACTCCGGGTTGTGGCCTGCGGTGGAGAGTTCGAATATTGAGCATGATAGAGTTACCGTATCTGTATTTTGTGAGAGGTTCTACGGAGAGACTGATATAATGTTATTCCCATTCGGTGAGATGGTGATAACTCACGATGATGCTCATCAAATTCTAGGCCTCGGGTTGAGGGAAAAGCAATCAGTGAGGGATTCAATAATAAGATTTAAAAATTGAGCAAGAAATTGTTCGGTTGGGATCAGACTGAGACGGAGTCTATGCTTGTGAAGAATGATGGTCGTCTAAGCAAGAAGTTTAATCTGAAGCAGTTGAGGGACGTATTATGCGAGACCAAGAAAATCTTTGATAAGGAAGGAAGGGTGAACTTCGGTGCGAATCAATGCTACCGCGTCAGCTTATTTGCTATACGTCCTGGGAAAATGTATCCTCCCCAACAGTTCCGGAAGCTTGGTCGACGCCAGTTATATGCAACTATTGAATCCCTTAGATAAGTAACATGAGTATTCTTGGGGTACTGCGGTGGTCGCCTTCTTGAACAATGAGTTGACAAAGGGTTCTAGGGCACTCACCGCGCAAGTTAACGGAAATATATTTCTCTTCCAGGTAATTTTATTGTCTAAATCATTTATATTTGCAAAATTCTCGTAAGATAGGATTCTTACTAAACTTTGTGTTTGCATAGGTTTGGATATATGAGCACTTCCCGTCTTTGGTGAAAGGCAACTCATACATAAAAGTGGATGAGAATGTTGCGATTGATAAGCCAAGAGCACAAAGATACAGTTTTAAGGGTGGTCAGGATAAGGAAATGCCAGAACAGCTTATCAAAATCCGAATCGCCATCGACAAATTGATCATGGATGAGGTGATATTTGATCCGTATCAAGATGCTAGAAATCAAGGTTTAATCCAAAGGAGAGATGAAGTTGCATTATGATAGGGTGTAGAATACATCCTATTTACTATCTATTGTTTATGCTTTCTTTGCTATTTTTCTTGTAAATTATGTATTTTACGCTTGTTTTGAGTTTTATAGCTACTTTGGAGTCGCACGGAGGAAAAGAAGAACAAATCACCCAATTTGAGCCAAAAGGGCAAAAGGTCATTTTACGGGAGATTGATATATGGAGCCCAAACCAAGGTTAAGGGGCAACTCTTCTTGGAGGAGTACTAAATACGTACTGCAGACAAGGTTAAGGGGTTACCATCCAGGTGCACCTTGTCTTAGTGCTGGGGTGTTAAAATCCCACCCAAATCATTACAACCCTAAAAACGAGAGATTGTTCTCTCATTATTACATAGCCAAATTGAAGCAATTAGCTGCTGCTATTATGAAACCGGGAGAACAGATCGAGATCGAGAGATGGAAATCCATACGAGTAAAAGAAAAAACAATTGTGACTCGGTGTTGCAAGGCCGAGACAAAGATGGTCTGGTGACGAATGATGATTGAGAGAAGCTATAGATGTTGTTGATGTCGTGATTGAGATGGTGGTGAGAGGAGATCGATAACTGAATTGAGAGAAAAGTAATCGAAATCAGACCGAGAAAATTAGGGTTTGATGTTGCAGTGAATCGAGAATCTCAGAAGGAGGAGAAGAATTCAAGCCACCGCTGGTTGAGATGGATCGATGGGTATTGTTCCAAGGAGGTTCTAGAAAGATGGGTTGTTTGTTGAAACCCATCTCGAGGCGAATCGAAAAATGAGTAGAAATTGGAGTTCGTAATGGGTTTAATCGATGGACTCTTGCTGCTGCAGAAATCGAGAAAGATGATGAAATCGATGAAACTGCTTTCGTGGATGTTAATGGGTTGAAATTGCGAGGACACGAGGGGAATTGTTGGTCATTTGTAATTGATGAAGCAAAGATGAGCTCTGAGAAGAATAGAAAATGAGTTTTGAATCGAGAATGGGTTGATTGAGCTGTCATGTGATGTCGAGAATATAGAAATTGAGATGGAATCGATCACTGCGATTGTAAATGTGACTGAGAGAAGAAGATGATGATGCGAAGTGTTGAGTTCAAATTAAGAAGCAACGAGAGGAATGGGTTATGAAGTGAAGTCATTGAACTATTAGATGTATGTTAGGATATGAAATTGTGCAGGAATTGAAGACAAAAACGCTTTGAATTTGGCCCTCGAGCAAATCCTATAAACAAACATAACTCGGCCGGTTTTTACGATCAAGATGGCGAGTCAACTCGGCGATGACCGATCCACGACGGTCCAACTTCGTGAGTTAGATCAATCAAATGAGTTAGATGCCGACTTCGGTGTCCGAATCCTCGAGCACTTGACCAAAGTTGACTAACGGAGACCGTTATCCGACCGTTAACTCGACGGATCGGTACGGAATATTCCTTTGACGGAGAAGAAGATTAGGCGACTTTATTCCTATCGGATTAGCCATAATACTGGGATTTTCGGCGACCAAAATTACAGAATTTCGTGTGGATTCCTCTCATGGGTGTGAAGACTTGGGCTTGGAATTGGATGGAGAATTTGGCTCAAATTTGGAAAGAGAAGATGGAAGATGAGAAAGACTTGAATTTGGAAATTGAATTGCTAAAGGAAAAGGATTCTATTCCTTGGAAGATTTGGAGAACATTGAAGCCTATAAGTAGAGAAGTTCTCTACACACTTTTAGACATATCTTTTACATCTCTCTACACACACAACACTTGTGTTTTTGCTTTCAATTCTTCTTCTTAATTATTTGTGTGAACTTGAAAATTCTCCTTTTAATTATTTTGTGTGAATTTCAAAAACATGAGTAGCTAATTTTCTTATTGATTGAGGATGAATTCCTAGTTCTTAATATATGATTTGAGTTTTGTTTCAATTCTATCTTGAAGTTTTTCACATAATTATCGTTTGTTTTTACTAATAGGAATGTTTATTCATTCATGATTGACCCGATAGGTTGTTTAGAGTGCACGCTAAATTGATTTGTTAATTTGATCTAAAGCTAGTGAAAGTTAGGGGATAAGTAATCGTTTCTTGACTCTTTACATAAGTAGCAAACACGAGACCTTGCGGAGGGATTAGCGGAGCAATTGTGTGTGAAAACAACGTTAGCAAGTAGACCTTGATCTAAGAGTCTAACTACTAATATTAACCTAATAAGTTCATAAATCTTAATGCGTTTATTTAAATTACATCTAGAGTGATCTACTACTAGGTGGTTTGGTAAATAGAATCCGGTAGTCGAGAACTTCCGTATCCGGTGATACAAGGGATTTAGGGGTTTAGCACCGATCTAGCTTGCTTTACCTACGGTTGGTGATAATTTGTGACTAATAACAAGTAGAAAAGAACATAACTTGATTCATTGTTTTGCAACGAAGAAGGATTCCTTGGTCTTGTCTCTCTTATTGATTTCGACTTTATCTTTTAATTGTTTTGTTTACTTTCTTTTGCTTTACACCCCCCTTTTGTGACAATTTTTACAACTAGAATCTCTTGCTCCTCGTGGGAACGAACTTGACTTCCATTATATTATTTTTAATTGAGTGGAAATAAGATATTAATTTGATTGCACCTCGACACGCATCAAATTTGGCGCCGCTTCCGGGGAGCAAAGGACGATTTTAGTTGTTTTTATTTTTCTTTTTGCTATATTCTTGCTTTGTTAGATTCTATACCGTATCTAACTTAGTTTTGAGAATCTTGTTTGGTGTTATACCTTTGGTGAATGCTTAAAAAGGGTAGACCGAGGTCCAATACGTCTTCGATCCGGCACTCAACTAAAGGATTTCATTAGAGCGGTTAACACTCCACTTCCTCCTTCTTCAATCAAGTGATTCGGACAAAGAGGAAGAAACAATGGTGAACGTTACACTCAAGGACCTAGCTTCTCACAAGCTTGATACACAACAATGGTGTATCCAAACTAACTCAACCTTCGAGATCAAGCCGGGGTTGATTAGAGAGTTACCAAAGTTCCATGGCATGGTGAATGAGGACCCAAACAAACATCTTATGGACTTATATACCATAGTTATGGCTATGCTTCCACCGGAGACTAATGCGGATGGAGCAATGTTGAAACCTTTCCCGTTTTCTTAGGCGGGCAATGCTAAGGAATGGTTATATTATTTGCCTTCCGGAAGTATCACAACAAGAAATGGGATGAAGAAACTTTCTCGAGAGATATTTTCCCCCTGCATCAAAAGCTACTCAAATTGCAAGGAGATTTGTGGATTGAAACAACATGTGGGAGAGTCGTTGTATGAATGTTGGGAGCGATACAAGAGGTTGGTGGCAAGTTGTCCACACCATCAATTTAGTGACGTTATGATACTCCAATACTTCTACGAAGCTCTCAACCCAAGTGATAGGTCTCTTCTTGACGCCGCGGGTGGTGGTGCACTAGTGAACAAGACGGTGACCCAAGCTACTGAGTTGATTGAAAGTATGGCTGCGAACTCGCAACAATTCTACACAAGAGATGAACCCATGGTTAGGCGAGTGCATGAAGTTGGTGATTCTTCATCACATCTTGATCAAAGGATGAGTAACATGGAGATAATGATGCAAAGGATGGCCGCGGTAATTATTCCGGATGGTGAGACCGAACAAGTAAATGCTTTATATCCAAATCAAAGGCCAAGGTGCGATCCATACTCCAATACCTATAATCCCGGTTGGAAGGATCATCCTAACTTTAGTTATGCAAACAAGAAAGCGGCTCCTAATCCATATGCACAACAAGGTGGTTTCCAACAATCACGCTTCCAACCTCAACAACAAGGTGGTTCTCAACAATTCCAACCACAACAAGTCAGGAGCGTGATTCTTTGAATGATGATAAGCTCAATGCGTTAATGCAAGGTGTGCAAGGTCTTACTTCTATGTTCCAACAAAGCCAACAAAAGACCGATTCGGCCGTCAAGGATTTACAAACTCAAATGGGACAATTGGCGACCGATGTGAACTTATTGAAATCTCAAGCATCCACAAAACTTCCTTCACAACCATTTGTGAATCCAAGAGAGAATGTTAATGCTCGGTTTACTCTAAGAAGTGGAAGACAAGTGGAGGGTCCAAGTCATCATGAAGAAGCTATTTAAGAGGTAGTCAAAGACAAGGAGGAAGCCGCACCAAAGGAGAATTCAACACCAACCGACCAACCAAGGAACCGGTTCCTACTTTCACTACTCCACCTCCTTTTCCTAGTCGTTTTGCTAAATCCAAGAAAGAGGCTCAAGACAAGGCACTTATGGATATTTTCAAGAAGATTGAAATCAACATCCCATTCATTGAGGCCATCAAAACAATTCCAAGGTATGCCAAGTTCATGAAGGAATTATGCATCAAGAAGGATAGGTTGCTTGATAATGAAATTACTAAAGTTGGCATAGAGTCGTCGGCTATGCTATTAAAGAAGATGCCTACAAAGTGCATGGATCCAGGTGGTTTCACGGTACCAATTACTATTGGTAAGAAAAGGTTTGAACATGCTTTACTTGATTTGGGAGCTTCCATTAGTGTGATGTCGGCGAAATATATGACTCCTTGAATCTTGGACCTTTGAAAGAGACAAGAGTTATAATCCAATTAGCAAACAAGTCTAACATATATCCAAAGGGGCTTGTAGAAGACGTGCTAGTGCAAGTAAATGAGCTTATTTTTCCGGTGGATTTCTTTGTGGTGGATATGGATAACAATGAGAACCGGTCATCTACTTCTTTACTTCTTGGGAGGCCATTTATGAAGACCGCGAGGACGAAGATTGATGTTGATAAGGTACACTCACTATGGAATTGACAAGGAGATAATACACTTTAACATATTTGAAGCCATGCGCTACCTAAGTGATGTGCATTCCGTTTACTCCATTGATGTGGTTGATTCATTAGCGCAACAAATGGTGGAATTGAATCAAGAGGATGAACTTGATGTGGTGTTGCAAAAGAGCATTGAATTGGACATCCACGGCTTGTCTAACTTGATGTTGAAATCTCCAAGGAATTGGTGGAGATGTGTGGTGCTTTAGCGACATTGCAAGAAGCTAAAAAAGGGCGATGTTTCATATATTTCTTTACCCGTGAATGATGAAATACTTGTACCATCGATTGTGAAGGCGCCCAAACTAGAATTAAGCCACTTCGGACCATTTGAAGTATGCGTTCTTTGGGAGATAGAGATGAGCTTCCGTGATTATTGCAAAGAACCTCACACCGAGTACAAGAAGACCGTTTGCTTAGAGTCTTGAAGAGCACAAACGGCTATTGGGTGGACAATTGCGGACGTTAAAGGGATTAGTCCATCCATGTGTATGCATAGAATTCTAATGGAAGAGAATGTGAAGCCGGTACGTGATGCTCAACGTCGGCTTAATCCTCCCATGATGGAGGTTGTGAAGAAAGAGATACTCAAATTGCTAAGTGTGGGGTAATCTACCCAATTTCCGATAGCAAGTGGGTTAGTCCGGTACAAGTGGTACCAAAGAAGTCCGGAGTCACGGTTGTTTGAAATCAAGACGATGAACTTGTTCCTACAAGAGTTCAAACCGGTTGGAGAGTGTGCATTGACTATAGAAAGCTTAATTCCGCAACCCGAAAGGATCACTTTCCTTACCTTTCATTGATCAAATGTTGGAGCGGTTAGCGGGGCATTCTTATTATTGCTTCTTGGATGGTTATTCGGGATACAACCAAATTGTTATTGCACCGGAGGACCAAGTAAAGACCACTTTCACTTGTCCGTTTGGAACGTTTGCATATAGACGGATGCCGTTTGGCCTTTGCAATACGCCTTCTACTACTTTTCAAAGATGCATGGTGAGTATATTCTCGGATTATGTGGAGCGCATCATCGAGGTATTTATGGATGACTTTAGTGTTTATGGCAATTCTTTTGATGGTTGTTTAAACAACCTTGAACTAGTTCTTAAACGATGCATAGACACAAACCTTGTCCTTAATTGGGAGAAATGTCACTTTATGGTAAACCATGGCATAGTACTTGGTCACATTGTGTCCTCTCGAGGGCTCGAAGTGGACAAGTCAAAGATAGATTTAATAAGAAACTTACAATATCCCACTTCGGTGAGGGAGATACGTTCTTTTCTTGGCCATGCAGGTTTCTATAGGCGGTTTATCAAGGATTTCTCCAAAATCTCCATGCCGATGTGCAAGTTATTACAAAAGGATAGTGCCTTTTGACTTCAACAAGGAATGCAAGGACGCTTTTGACAAATTGAAGGAAATGTTGACAAGTGCGCCGATTATCAAATCACCGGATTGGAATCTTCCGTTTGAATTAATGTGTGATGCTAGTGATTATGCGGTTGGAGCCGTTTTGGGTCAAAGAGTGGACAAGTTGTCCCATGTTATCTATTATGCATCTAGGACCCTTAATGATGCACAAATCAATTATTCTACCACGGAAAAGGAGTTATTGGCTATAGTTTTGCGTTGGAAAATTTCGATCATACTTGGTGGGTACAAAGGTTATTGTGTATTCCGATCATGCCGCACTAAGACACTTAATAAAGAAGAAATAAGCTAAGCCAATATTAATCCGGTGGATCCTATTGTTACAAGAGTTCGACATAGAAATTCGTGATAAGAGGGGTGTGGAGAATACTGCTATGGATCATCTTAGTAGACTTGTTATGTCTCAAGAAGAACTTCCATTACAAGACCGCTTTCTGGACGAACAACTTTTCTCCATGGAAGAATCAACACCTTGGTATGCGGATATAGTGAATTACTTGGTGACAAGGAAAGTACCTAATACAATGTCCAACTTCCAAAAGATGAAACTTAAGAAGGTAGCTAAGCAATATGTGTGGGATGAACCATACTTATGGAAATATGGGATTGATCAAATAATGCGAAGGTGCGTGCCTAATTCCGAATTTCAATCCATTCTCTCCTTTTGCCACACTTTTGCTTGTGGTGGCCATTTTGGTTCTAAACGCACCGCTCTCAAAGTTCTCGAGAGTGGATTTTATTGGCCCACCTTGTTTGAAGATCATATGTTTTTTTGTAAATCGTGTGATAGATGTCAACGAACGGGCAAATCTAGGTGCTCGAAATCAAATGCCACTCACACCAATTCTCGCCGTTGAGATTTTTGATGTGTGGGGTATTGATTTTATGGGCCCACTTTTTGTCAATTCGAATGGAAACTTTTATATACTTCTTCAGAGATTATGTTTGAAATGGGTGGAAGCTAGAGCCACCAAAACTAATGACTCTCAAGTTGTTTGTGATTTTGTAAGGGAAAACATATTCAATAGGCATGGTACACCAAGAGTGGTAATAAGCGATGGAGGCTCACATTTCAAGAAGGCTTTCCACGCTCTCCTCAAGAAGTACAACATAACACACAAAATTGGTACGATTTATCATCCACAAACTAGTGGACAAGCGGAAATTTAAAATCGTGAGATCAAGTCCATTCTTGAGAAAACGGTGAATACCACAAGGAAAAATTGGAGCTTTAAGCTCAATGATGCACTTTGGGCGTATAGAACGGCGTATAAGACACCGATTGGTATGTCTCCATATCGGTTGGTTTATGGCAAGGCTTGTCATCTTCCTATTGAACTTGAACATAAGGCTTATTGGGCGATAAAGAAATTCAACATGCAGTATGATGAAGCGGGGAAACAAAGGAAGTTACAATTAAATGAGCTAGAGGAGATACGTAATGATGCTTACGAGAGTGCCCGGATTTACAAGGAAAAGACCAATCTTTTTCATGACAAGATGATTTCTCGTAAAGCTTCATCGTGTGACAAAAGTCCTTTTATATCATTCTCGCCTTAAACTATTTCTGAAAGTTAAGGTCCCGTTGGATTGGACCATATGTTGTTACTAATGTTTTTCCTCATGGTGCAGTTGAAATTACTAGTCTTAGAGACAATTCGGTTTCCAAAGTCAACGGCCATAGATTGAAGCTATACTATAAGAACATCGCTTATGTGAATTTGGATGAACTTCCATTTGGAGATGCACTCCCTCTGGAGGAGTAATGTGCGGCAAGGGCTAAGTCGGGCCGTCGACTTTAAAACAAGCGCTTAATGGGAGGCAACCCATAGGTTTTGTATTTCTTATTCTTTTTGCTTTTTATTTTTGTTTGTTTATTTTTCTTGTTCCATATCATGTTAAAATTTCCCACCTTGACTTTACTAGGAGGATTCAATTACATTGAGGACAATGTAAGGTTTAAGTGTGGGGGAGTGGTTAAGCATGTATTTAAAAAAAAATTACAAAAAAAATTTAAAAATTTAAAAAATTAAAAAAAAAAAGTTTTACATAAAACCTCCAACTTTTAGAGATTTTAGAGTCACTAGCATACTTTTAGGTATGTTTACATAGAGATTTTGACCGACATAATTGAACTTGGAAATGTTAGGGAACTACATTCGGATTTCTTGCTTGTTTGAGTGTTAAATAATGGATTTAATCATGCCGGTGATGCGAATTTGGTGCGGGAGAAATGCATTATTAGAGTTCTTGATCAATCATTAGTGGAGACTACCCGTATTCATATCATGTGAGGCCCAGCCAGAAATTTTTCCATCTACTAAAGAGCTTTCTTTTGAGTGTGTGTCACCGTACGTAAATCGGGTAGAATGGTGAGCTACCCAACCTCCCACCAATAGAAGCACTACTCTTTGATCTCTTGAGTGATAATTTTGTCAATCATGAGGGTGACGTCTATAGATGAAAGCTTTCTTCTTGTAGTTCGATTTGCAGTTAGCACCATTCTCTCTCTCGACAACAACGGATCCATAGAAACAACACCATCATCAACAAGGAGAGCGACATCAAAATTTACAAGGAAAGTTGAAAAAGTTTAAGGTTTACAAGCAACGGAACGAGAAAAACAGCAAATTTCATATTCAAGTAAAGCAACATACAAAGAGCGGATTTTACATATATGTTGAGGACTTACAATACAATGAGGTAATTTTATACATACAAGTATAAAGACTTATTCACAAGAGCGAAGAAAATCAAAAGGTGAGAATTGTTGAAGTTTATGATTTTGAGGCGATACAAGTTGTGAAGAATCAAGCGGTAAAATACTTCTCCCACGGCCATGGTTTATTTTGTATTTAATTTCTCTTGTTTTTCAAAAAAAAAAAAAAAAAAAAAAAATTGAAAAAAGAAAAGAAAAGAAAAGAAAAAAAACAAGAGAAATATTTGTTTTGTTAATAAGCCGTGGGGAAGGAAAATCGATAAGGAAGTTTAAAGCGACAAGGATTTAAGGTAAAAAGAGTTTATCATCAAAAGTTGAAACCGAAGACCAAGAAGATAAATACGAGGAGCGGAAGACGTTTCTATTGGATGCCGTGAGAGTGGTGTTATCATAATTGGCGATCGGATGTGAAGGTGAGTAAGTAATCTCATCCTCGATAGTAATGGTTGATTTCCTTTCTTAGAGATCGTTAGAAAAATGGTTTTTCAAAATATTAAAAGATGTGGGTTTTTAAAAATATTTGGAAGTTGTCCTTCCTACCATTCAACGTGTTAAGAATTCTCTCTTCATTCCTACCCTCGCACACATGTGAGAACCATAAAAAAAGCCGTCTTTTTGAGTGCAATTATCATAAAATCCTTTTTGGTGAGGCAGAGGTCGAGGCGAAATGCTTATTGATCGTTTCTCAAACACGCGTTCTCTCATTATGGTGTGGTTATTTCTCACTCAACATTTAAGAATGAGAATATGTTCTTTAGTATTTCTAACTTCTTATTACTAGAATGCGAAACTCTATGTCCTCATAACTCTTTGGATGCTTGGGATCTTTGGAACGCTTTGAAGTTGTGAGTTTTTAGGTTGATTTGCTCGAGGACTAGCAAAGTCTAAGTGTGGGGGAATTTGATAGGGTGTAGAATACATCCTATTTACTATCTATTGTTTATGCTTTCTTTTGCTATTTTTCTTGTAAATTATGTATTTTACGCTTGTTTTGAGTTTTATAGCTACTTTGGAGTCGCACGGAGGAAAAGAAGAAGAAATCACCCAATTTGAGCCAAAAGGGCAAAAAGGTCATTTTATAGGAGATTGATATATGGAGCCCAGCCAAGGTTAAGGGGCAACTCTTCTTGGAGGAGTACTAAACACAGACCCGGACAAGGTTAAGGGGTTACCATCCGGGTGCACCTTGTCTTAGTGTCAGAGGTGTTAAAATCCCCACCCAAATCATTACAACCCTAAAACGAGAGATTGTTCTCTCATTATTACATAGTTTGAAATTGAAGCAGTGGCTGCTGCTATTGAAACCAGGAGAACAGATCGAGATCGAGAGATGGAAATCCATAGAGTAAAAGAAAAAACACATCGTGATGGCTGCAAGCCGAGACAAAGATGGTCGGTGACGACCGATGATTGACGAGGGATGTTGTTGATGTCGTGATTGAGATGGTGGTGAGAGGATATCGAGAACTGAATTGAGAGAAAAGTAATCAAATCGGGGCCAGAAAATTAGGGTTTGATGTTGCAGTGAATCGAGAATCTCGAAGGAGGAGAAGAATTCAAGCCACCGCTGTTGAGATGGATCGATGGGTATTGTTCCAAGGAGGTTTTAGAAAGATGGGTTGCTGTTTTGAAACCCATCTCGAGGCCCGATCGAAAAATGAGTAGAAATTGGAGTTAAGTAATGGGTTTAATCGATGGACTCTGTAACACAGAAATCGAGAGATGATGAAATCGATGAAAGCTGTTTTCGTGGATGTTAATGGGTTAAAATTGGACACAGGAATTGTTGGTCGTTGTAATTGATGAAACAAAGATGAGCTCTGCGAGAAAGAATATAAAATGAGTTTTGAATCGAGAACAGGTTGATTGAGCTGCTGTGATGTCAAGAATATAGAAATTGGAGATGGAATCGATCGGCTGGCGATTGTAAATGTGACTCGAGAGAAGAAGATGATGTTTGCAAGTGTTGAGTTCAAATTTTACAAGCAACAGAGGAATGGGTTATGAAGTGAAGCTGTTGAACTGTTAGATGTATGTTAGGATATGAAATTGTGCAGGAATTGAAGACAGAACGGCCTGAATTTGGCCTGAGCAAATCCTATAAACAAACAGAACTCGGCCGGTTTTCTGCACTGGCGAGTCAACTCGGCGATGACCGATCCTGACGGTCCAACTCGTGAGTTAGATCAATCAGCCGAGTTAGATCTTCGACTTACTGGTGCGAATCCTCGAGCACTTGACCGGGTTGACTAACGGAGACCGTTATCCCATTTGTGCTTTCGATTTCCGGATCGGTGAGCGGAATATTCCTTTGACGGAGAAGAAGATTCCTGGCGACTATTCCGGCCAGATTCCCGCCATAATACAGTTTCGGCGACCAAAATTACGAATTTTCGTGTGGATTCCTCTCATGGGTGTGAAGACTTGGGCTTGGAATTGGATGGAGAATTTGGCTCAAATTTGGAAAGAGAAGATGGAAGATGAGAAAGACTTGAATTTGGAAATTGAATTGCTAAAGGAAAAGGATTCTATTCCTTGGAAGATTTGGAGAACATTGAAGCCCATAAGTAGAGAAGTTCTCTACACACTTTTAGACATATCTTTTACACATCTCTCTACACACACAACACTTGTGTTTTTGCTTTCAATTCTTCTTCTTAAGTATTTGTGTGAACTTGAAAATTCTCCTTTTAATTATTTTTTGTGAATTTCAAAAACATGAGTAGCTAATTTTCTTATTGATCGAGGATGAATTCTAGTTCTTAATATATGATTTGAGTTTTGTTTCAATTCTATCTTGAAGTTTTCACATAATTATCGTTTGTTTTTACTAATAGGAATGTTTATTCATTCATGATTGATTCATAGGTTGTTTAGAGTGCACGCTAAATTGATTTGTTAATTTGATCTAAAGCTAGTGAAAGTTAGGGGATAAGTAATCGTTTCTTGACTCTTTACATAAGTAGCAAACACGAGACCTTGCGGAGGGATTCCGTGGAGCAATTGTGTGTGAAAACAACGTTAGCAAGTAGACCTTGATCTAAGAGTCTAACTACTAATATTAACCTAATAAGTTCATAAATCTTAATGCGTTTATTTAAATTACATCTAGAGTGATCTACTACTAGGTGGTTTGGTAAATAGAATCCGGTAGTCGAGAACTTCCGTATCCGGTGATACAAGGGATTTAGGGTTTAACACCCGATCTAGCCGCTAACCTACGGTTGGTGATAATTTGTGACTAATAACAAGTAGAAAGAACATAACTTGATTCATTGTTTTGCAACGAAGAAGGATTCCTTGGTCTTGTCTCTCTTATTGATTTCGACTTTATCTTTTAATTGTTTTGTTTACTTTCTTTTGCTTTACACCCCCCTTTTGTGACAATTTTTACAACTAGAATCTCTTGCTCCTCGTGGGAACGAACTTGACTTCCATTATATTATTTTTAATTGAGTGGAACTAAGATATTAATTTGATTGCACCTACGACACGCATCACATTATACTACGGACCCTTGTTGTGCTCCCATGGATATTAAATGTACGATCCACATCGGGTAATGCGACAATTAAGTTACGCTCCGAGAAGAACCTAATTTGATGAAGATAAGTCAGTTCTTTAATGTGTTAAAGGATGACCGCACCACGTCCCAAAAACTATTAACGTCGCCACGCCTCCACCGCTAACTCTAGAACATTGGAACGATAGACGTGGTCGTATGATCGATGTGAGTCTTTTGGACAAGGTGACCAAAGGTCATGAAGCTAGTGAGAAATACATGACTTGGTACTTGGGTTTGGCTCGTCCTACTGTGATTAGGGGAACCACTCACAAGAACTGCTCGTAATAGGAAGATGGCATCGAAATACCCAAAGAACAAGTCTTAAGTTCTTTTGTAAGTATTTTAGAGTTGCTCTTATTGTTTTAAGATTACATTATCGAATCATTCTATTAATTGTTTGTTGTTTAATTGAAAAATAAAAGGAGCATTTGAAGACCTTTGTGAAGGTCTTTGTGTTGCGTGAAAGGCAGGAGGAGAGCCTTTGTCGATTGAAGAGCAAAGCAAGCACATTGACTATGCTTGCAATATTGACAATGAGGATGCCTATGAATTTTTCAAGCAAGCTGATGCTGAAGTAAAGAGCGAAGAAAAAGCCAGGAGGGAAGCACAATCCAAGATGAATGCTGACAAAAAGAGGGCTCGTAGTGGTCGTGGTGGTGAAGGTAGTAGTAGTGGTGGATCTTCTATACGGGGTCGTGGTCGTGGTCGTGGTGGTGGTAGTGAATGAATGCATTCCTAGTTTATTTCTTTATGTTGTGGTAGACAAATGTTAAGGTTAACTGTTGGACAAATGTTTTTTTTAAGGTTTATGGGACATGTTTTCGTATTTTGGACAAAAAGTGTTGGATTTCTAGTTGTTGAATGAATGGTTTGTTTAGCTACATAAAGTTTCGAGATTATCTGGCATGATTTTTTTAGTTACATTGCCGACTACACTGGGCCGGCAAGGTTGTGAACCTGTCGATCGCTCGCCTGCCACAGCAGTTATTTGTATACCGGGTCGGCAAGGTAATCGGTCAATACCTGGCCGGTCTGTGGATGCACTGGCAGGGTATTATGTTATCGACACCGGGCCCGCTATGTGTTGCATAAATACCTTTTATTGATGCCTAAATCATCATAAGGCTCGGCATGGTAACAAAATTACGACATTGCCAACTATATAATAGCCGCATGCTAATGACCAAATAACTTTCCTAAGTGATTACACATAAGAAAATGAACTCCTCATGCCTAAAATCGTCATAAAGTCGTGGCATGGTTATAAAATATGACATTGCCGACTATACCATATCCAGCACGCTAATAACCAAATACCGTTCCGACGGTTAGTCGAGAATAAAATCAACTCGATGCTTAAAATCATCATAAGGTCGCATGGTAACAAATTTGACCCTACCGCCCGCCTTGGTTCTAAGATACTTGGGAAACAAAAACCTCACCTATTAATTCAAAATTCAAATTTTTGCAATTACAATTGCATTGATTGACTTGTACTTAGGCACTATAACATCCAAATTTTGGCACCATCCTATAAATACACTACTTATCTCTACAAAACAACACACAACTATTTGCATATACTCTCCAAAGCTCATATCATCATACACTTCATCTAACTCACCTAATAGCTCTCTACATACAACAATGGCTTCATTTGATTCAAATGAAGATTTGGCAATCACCAAAGCTTGGTACGCGAAACTCGAGTTAGACATCAACGTAAGGGTGGATGTCACACCTTTTGGGCTAGGGTACACAACAAATTTAGGAAAGAGTTTGGGAATCCTAATGGAAGAAGTGATCAACAAGTCCATGATAGGCACCTAGTCATTAAAAATGCGATACTCGCTTTTTTAGCTCTCCAACCTCGGATTTTCAACGCTACGAACTTCAACTTGTCCATTGAACAATTTGTAAGTGTTTTTGTGGTTTATTTTACGTGATCCATGTTGTTTTATCTTCATACTAAACACCACTAACAAAGTAAGTTTATGTTTTGTTTTTGTAGCATGAAGTTGTCAAAGCGCGTTACTTGGAGGAAAAGAGGGAAGAATTCGCATTCGATGCAATCTATGAATTCATGGTCTCCAAAATCCCGAAGTATGCCCCGGACTTCATGCAGCCTGAGATGAAAATGGGATTCCTCCAATGAAGATTGATGGTTTTAGTATAGGTTTTGTGGGTAGATCTCTATGTAAACCCTCACGAGACTATAACTCGTCCACTAGGGTCGCCTAGGGGTTCAAAGGCTTGATGCACATGCTAAGTGCATTCGTTTTTCTGTGGACAAGGAGTTAGGTTTTATGTTTCAATCAATGTAGTAACCAAAATTGCATGAATAAAGTGAATTACATCTTTCCATATTCTCGTTTTTATGTTGGGTATAACTACAGGCCTAAGAAGGTTAGAAGTCATTAGCATGCTTGACAATAGGTCACCGGTGTTAAAAATTATGTGCATACGACTATATAATAGCCTTCTGCATGGTATGACATATTTACATGCCGATCGTAAGATTGCTGGCCCAATATAGTCTGCATATTCTTCATTCAAAGACCCTTTCGGCCGAAACATGGTCGGCGTGTTATTCATCCGCGACAATCTAGTCGGCATCTTATTCAAACGTCAACCAAGCCGTGCGGATCTTAGTCGGCACCTTATTCAAACCTGGACCTTGCCGACCGTTCATATTTTTAAAACTAATTTTTTGATCGAAATCGAACTCATAAGACAGATAAAAGGTTTAATCTACTGAATTCTCATTTTCAAAATTTTAATCTAAACACAATTAATTAACCTAATCAGAAGTTTTAGTGTTAATTAAACAAGGGTATATTAGTCATTTAGAAAATACAAGGTTAAGGGGTGGCTTCTTTTACTTCAAAATATCTTGAATTTTGTCTTATTAGGTATACCCCAATTAATTTGGGTATACCCCAATCTAGCCGAGATATATATACTTCTCGGTTTTTATAAAATTGTTAGCTAAAAATGAATGTCTAGTTTTAAATATTCACCTTGAGGATGTCAAGCTATCCTAATAAGCTTTTGCTTAACTAAAATTAAATTCAATATACTAAATAACAATTTTTAGCTCTAATAAAATTTTAAAATTACTAAAAATAAAAGTTCTAAAATTAATCTATTTAACCCTTTAATGAACCTAGCAACTTACTGCTCTTATGTTTCACGCAGTTGATTGCGGGCTATTAGATTGTAGAAATCAGACACATACTCCTTAACTGATCTTGCTCCTTGTTAATAGTTCTGAAGTTTAACAAACAGTTGTTGTCTATAATCTTTAGGCAAGAATTTATCTCTAATCAGTTTTCTCATTCGTTCCCATGCATGTACAAACCGGAGGTTTCCCATATTTGTCGTGGTCCTCACATTGATTTTCCCACCACGCGACAGCTCCTCCTTAACGTTTATAAGCGACAAGCTTCACTTTGGAATGATCTGATTCTTCCATAAGCTGAATAAAAAAAGCATCCACTTCGTAAAACCAGTCCAATAACTCCTTAATTTTGAAAACTCCACTGAAATTTTGGAATGTCAGCCTTTAGTTTGTATTCATTTAAATATCCATAAGGACTTTGTCTAGATTTTAGTCGTTTATCTTCAGTCCATCTCCTCTCTTGTTCATCATCAAGAAAATCATCCTCATCACTGTCAGGTTGAAAACAAGAAGATATCTTGTTGCCATAACCAAGATAACTCTCATGTTGTTTCTTCATTTCTTACCAGATGCATCCTGGTGAAAAGTATTTTTCTTGTCAAAATATGCGGGATGAAACTGGTTTATGTGGGTGAAACCAAAAATATATTGTAGGATATGTGGGTGAAACTAGAATATCGAATTGGATATGTGGTTTATGATTTCCATACAACTAATGAAGTTTTGAGATAATTTGTTTTGAAATTGTTTAATTTTCATCCATGCTTATGCTAGTATAAAACTAGTTTCATCCTATTTTGGATTGAATCGTAATTGTTTTCATCCAAGTTTAAACAAGGATGAAAGTGGTTTTAAATCATGTGTTTTTCATTGAATGACACATTTTACATCTTATGTTGTTGTTATCGAATGTAACTGATTTCATCATGTGTCATCATTTGTATTGTAATTTTTTTCATTTATATAATACAAACAAAATCTAGACTTGGTTTTGTAGTCGTGACTCGGAATGTATGTTCTCTAACTCACGGAATGGGTGAATGGCTAATGGTAATTCCTTTCAAGATAAAGAAATTCTAAGGAATAAGATGAGCACAAAATGAGTACACCTCGTGCATGAAATTCTCAATGATGAAAGTAGTTGTTTGAAGTTGAACGAGAACTACAACTGTCGTTTCATTAGGTTGTTTAGTTATATGTCGATATTAAAAAAAAAAAAACTATTGATAGATGTTGTTTTAAGTTTAAGCTTTTATTTATAAAAATCTATCTTTGCTTACATTTATGAACCTGGATTCGTCTAAGAATGTACATATCTTTATTGCAGGTCGATCAAACATGAAAAAATTAACTTAAATTGGCTCACACTTTAGTTTGTTGATATGATAATCTCATACAATCTCATCAGAATATGCAGGATGAAACCACATGCATCCTGGAAAAAAGTATTCTTTTTAGTCAAAATATGCGGATGAAACTAGTTTCATCCAAACCAAAAAAAAATGTTTTTGTCGAGTGTGCAAGATGAATATATATTTTTTTGTCAATATGCAGATAAAACCGGTTTCATCCAGGCCTAATACGTGTAGAAGCAATCTTTTTTTATTTTTTTCATTAAGTCTAAATTTATGCTAGATAACATTTCCGAACTAAGTTGGTGAAGTCAAATGGTATAAACAATGACCAATCTCTAATGTATATGATTTGAGACCTTCTGCCAAACAGTTTTCATGCAAGTAAAAACCCACCGACTAATCAGTTGTTTTTAATGTATATAACATCTCATACACAATCAAATCAACCAACACAGATAACGTAACATTCAACCAACACAAATAACTTAACATTAAAATTCAACTCCAGGCTTTAACAATTTCTCTTCTAACAATGAAATCAAAACTAAAATTATGTATTTTGGGGACCTAGTTGATTTCTTAACATTCATTAAATCTAAAAATTAATGAAACCATAGTTTGATCCATCAGATTCTTTCACAAAAATTAAAATCATAATTTCAATCAACACGTTTTATACAAGTCAAACACTGATTTTGTTAAGTTGATGGTGGTGGTGGAGGAGGTTGTTTCTTTCGATAATGATTTAGAGTCGGGTAGTCGATAGTGGTGGTAGCTAGCGATGGTGGTAATTAAAACTAATCTTTATTTATCATCAGCTAATCAGAAAGAATTAGAGAGGATAAAGAAAATCCATTGATGATGAAGAAACTGTTTTTTTTTTTTTTTTTTTTGGTCAATCAACAAATTTCAATTCATTCAAATCAAAATAGTGATTACATGTTCGCTTACAAGATTAACAAAAACATCAAAATACATAAAAAAAATATCAAGATAATCAAAACCCTAATACAAATAAGGATATCAACTACAAGTAGATCGCGAAGAGAAAGAGCAATAAACCGCAGAGATACCCAATTTTTGATTATGTATAAGGGAGAGATGATGGTATATTCCAGAAATAATTCCGAACATTTGATTTGATTGTATTCATCCTTGTAAAGAGATGCTCTTGGAAGGAATTAGTATTTTGCCCATAAACTTGTAGATCGAATTGTTATTGTTTTTGAATCAAGAGTAGCAAGCCACGAGCCAGCCATCGAAGATCGAAGAACTCGCCCCACAACGACAAAGAAAAATCGCCCCTAAACGGCGAAGAAACATGTCAAAAGACACAAAAAATGATGTATGTTGATGGTGGTTTTTAAACAAGGGGTAAAATCGTAAACCCCATGACCTAGTGTTACCCGCAACACATTAACTAAGAGCATTTAACTCAACTGTGTAAATAATAGGGGTATTTTTTCAAAATACCGATTAGGGTTTTCGGCACGTAACCCTAATTCCAAAACCAAGCCGCACACCGCGCACCATGGCAACAATGCCAAACTAAGCCGCACACCGCGCACCATGGCAACAATGCCAAACCAAGCCGCACACCGCGCACCATGGCAACAATGCCAAACCAAGCCGCACACCGCGCACCATGGCAACAATGCCAAACTAAGCCGCACACCGCGCACCATGGCAACAATGCCAAACCAAGCCGCACACGCGCACCATGGCAACAATGCCAAACCAAGCCGCACATCGCGCACCATGGCAACAATGCCAAACCAAGCCGCACATCGCGCACCATGGCAACAATGCCAAACCAAGCCGCACACACCAATGCCAAACTAAGCCGCACACCGCGCACCATGGCAACAACGCCAAAACCAAGCCGCACACTCGCACCATGGCAACAACGCCAAAACCAAAATACATATCACACTCATTGGCAACCATGCCAAACTAAGCCGCTATGCCATTGGCACATGCCAAAGATAGCGCCCTAGGCTTGCAAAACGTGCAACTAGGTCAACATGGCCGCACGTGCCATTGGCACATGCCAACGCGTACCACAAGCCATATTTCCAAGCCGCTATGCCATTGGCGCATGCCAAATATAGCGCCTAGGCTTGCAAAACGTGCAACTAGGTCAACATGGCCGCACGTGCCATTGGCACATGCCAACGCGTACCACAAGCCATATTTCCAAGCCGCTATGCCATTGGCGCATGCCAAATATAGCGCCCTAGGCTTGCAAAACGTGCAACTAGGTCAACATGGCCGCACGTGCCATTGGCACATGCCAACGCGTACCACAAGCCATATTTCCAAGTCCGCTATGCCATTGGCGCATGCCAAATATAGCGCCCCAGGCTTGCAAAACGTGCAACTAGGTCAACATGGCCGTACGTGCCATTGGCACATGCCAACGCGCACCACAAGCCATATTTCCAAGCCGCTATGCCATTGGCGCATGCCAAATATAGCGCCCTAGGCTTGCAAAACGTGCAACTAGGTCAACATGGCCGCACGTGCCATTGGCACATGCCAACGCTCGCCGTACTTTTCACAAGCCATATTTCCAAGCCGCTATGCCATTGGCGCATGCCAAATATAGCGCCCCTAGGCTTGCAAAACGTGCAACTAGGTCAACATGGCCGCACGTGCCATTGGCACATGCCAACACGTACCACAAGCCATATTTCCAAGCCGCTTATGCCATTGGCGCATGCCAAATATAGCGCCCAGGCTTGCAAAACGTGCAACTAGGTCAACATGGCCGCGCATGCCATTGGCACATGCCAACGCGTACCACAAGCCATATTTCCAAGCCGCATGCCATTGGCACATGCCAAATATAGCGCCCTAGGCTTGCAAAACGTGCAACTAGGTCAACATGGCCACACATGCCATTGGCACATGCCAACGCACACCACAAGCCATATTTCCAAGCCGATATGCCATTGGCACATGCCAACATATAGCGCCCTAGGCTTGCAAACCATGCAACTAGGCCAACATGGCCGTAACCACGCATGCCATTGGCACATGCCAACATGCTGCTCCAAAGCCTACCAAGGCCAAGGCCCTAATGGCCATTGCCATTGCATGCCAAACACACACGCATGGTAGCCTAACTTGCAAACCGTGCAACCTACCACCAAGGCATTCCGAACATGCCATTGGCACATGCCAAACACACACGCCGGTAGCCTAACTTGCAAACCGTGCAACCTACCACCAAGGCATTCCGCACATGCCATTGGCACATGCCAAACACACACGCCGGGTAGGCTTGCAAACCTAACCTACCACCAAGGCATGCCACATGCCATTGGCACATGCCAACCTAACCACCTTGCAAACCGGCATTCCTACCACATGCCATTGGCACATGCCACACACGCCACTAGCAGCTCTAGCATTGCCACTTACACTCAACATACAACCTACCACCAAGGCATTCCGCACATGCCATCGGCACATGCCACGCACGCCACTAGCATCTCTGGCATTGCCACTTGCGCCCGAAGTACAACCCGCAACAAGGGCATTCCGCACATGCCAATGGCACATGCCACACGCGCCACTAGCAGCGCCACTTGCACTCAAGGTGCAACCAACGAGATATCAACACAAACCGGGGATGCTTTCCAGGGTTTTGGTTTGGCGGTCACAAAGATGCACAGACACTACGCTCACATTAAGAAAGCGTGAAAAGGAATAAAGCGGTCAAATAAATGAGGAAATAATGGTGAAAACGTTTTCACCCATTAACACCATGCGGTTACCACCTCCTCCCATTATTTCACCCTTTACTCTCTTCCTTCATGAGGCCAGGGTACGTTTCAATCTCGACTTGTATAAATAGGTCTTACCTATTTCCACCCGACAACAAGTCTCTGGCCAGAGAAAAATACTACACTCGTAAAAGGCAACTTTGCAAGCTCTCCAAAAAGCTTTCATCTCTTGCAAGCTTCCCAAGCTTTTACTTTCTCGATACAAGTCGAGACACTACTCTCCTGCAACTATTCTCGGTCTCAACACCTTTCTTTGCTTCCTCCCCAAATCAACCCTTCTCCTCCACTTTGTGACCGAAGCAAGTCCGGAACGGCCATTTCTTGGTTTAGGCCGGACTTGTACAAATTGATCTCTCGAATCTATAAAGTGCTCACGTGCAAAAGCACATTTGTTTAGGGTTTGAACCAGCCACTCACCTACCGAATTTACCGAAATCTACAAAACGATTTTTACCCATAAACAATTGGCGACCACAAATGGAGGATTGATCTATCGGCCACAATGTCGATCACAATCTCATTCTTCGACCCGTATGTCAAGATGGTAGGGGAAGGCTACTCAATCCGACGCAACTACCAGTGCAACCCTGTTACTAGTTGTAAAAACTACACGAGAAAACCTGGGACTTGCCAAGATGCTACCACTCGATCCGACTCAACCACCGTGACAACCCTGCTACCGCTGTAAAAACTACATGAGGAAACCTGGGACTCGCCGAAGATGCTACCAGCGATTGGGGACTTGCCGACAATGCTATCAAAGAAAGCCGCCTTTTACATGGAGAGGGGCGTGTTCACAAAACCTATGAAGTGAGTAAATTTAGATCACGCAAGATATACGAATGGTTTTTTTAGGCTCTTAGTAAAACCGTCATACTACCGAGTATTGTGCCTATTGCTAGCACACACTTTCATAAAAGCAATATTCCTTTCCCAAAACATAATCGAGTCATATTATCAAAACCATTCATCCCGTAAATAATCCAATACCCTAAAAAGCTACCACCGCCTATCAAAGGTCAAGCTTTGAACCGTACATCCAATATGTCTTTCAAAAAAAAAAAAAGAACCTAAATGAAAAAACGTTCAAGGAAAATTATCCAACAAGTCCGCTCTTCTTGAGAAAGTCAACTTTGCATCTTCAAGAGCCGCTCTTTCATAGTCAACATCTTGGAAAGCTCTTCGAGTTCCACCTCCTCGTCATGCAATCTCCTCACGGAAAGGCTTTCGATTGCCGCATCTTTCAACTTTTGATCTCAAAGAAGGCCTTCGACAAACCACGAAGTGTTGAACTCCTTTTCTACGCACACGTCGCGATGGTGCTCCCAAATCGGCAATAACGTCTTCGAAACGGTGACCAAATACCTCACGCATATCCTCGATGGAAGATAAAGCCTCTTCCACACGCTTAACCAAAGGCAAATCGACTAGTGACTTTCTTGGTTGTGGCCATATGTCCGTATTTCTCCTGATTCTCGTGTACAACGCCCGTGCTTAGCCGGCACGCCGAAGCCGCCAACCAAAGACATGACCCGATAAGGAACCAAGTACGGAGGATCAAAAATGGCGCCTGCACCTGGCCTCACGACTCGCAGAGGGTCTTCCTCCATGTCTACGAACAACCATCGAGAATCATCCGCCGTTTGAGCCACATCTCGTGCCCGGCAATTGGCTAACGCCCATCTCCAAGTCACCACGGTGGTCACCAAAGGCAAGTTTTCGTGTGCCTCTACCCCAGAATCATCCTCCGAATCGGATTCCTCCCGCGAACTCGAGTTAGACATTTTTCAAAAAGAAGAAACAGAAGAAGAGAGAAAAGAAGCGCGAAACTCACCGAACCACTTCCCGAAAAAGAACCGGTGCTGCCAGAGGAATCACTCTCACTTGTCGAACTTTCTTCTTTCTCTGACTCATCATCGCTATGAGAAGGCTCAGTGCTGCCGGAATTCTTTGAAGAAATCGCTGTCTCCCGGCAACGCAAGGGCAACAAAGCATTAACACTACCGAAGCCCCGAGGAAACAAGACACATGTTTTCAAAGAGAATTCACGTGTTTTGAGACAAACCAAAGAAGAGGCGACACATACCTGGTTATTGGAAGAACTCGAAAGACACGAGAGCCGAGGAAGGGTCTTTTGAAACCGTCCGAAACCCGCCAAAGACGATTCTTCGTTCTCCGCTCCTTGGCCTCGGGACTTTCCGAGTTGCTAGGCAACTTTCGCTTGAGATCTCTCAACATTGGATACTTCTTCAAAACTGCTGGGGAAGGTTTACAACGAACGTTCCACCACGTTATTCACAAAAGCCTGGATCATAATAAACTCGCCGCACCAGAACTCATTATAGCCAAAGGTCGTCGGGTTACTCTTCCCATTTGTAAGAAGGGAAGGCGATACCCGCCGAGGGCACCGGGCATTGAGGGCGGCACGCAATGAATCCTTAGGAAGCACCTACTGGTAAGCAAGAGGTACCCTTGATCGAAACCCATGTGACGAGCAAAGACGGCCAATATTGTAAGCAAATTATCTCGGAAAGACCCCATGAAGAAAGATGGCATATAACCGGCAAGCAGCTTTGAATGAACAAGTTTTCACCAACGCTCAAATCGCCATCAAGACAAAGACATGAGTGGAGCAAATCAAAGGTGTCAATTTGAGTCACCGACCTATGGACCGGCTCCCATGGGCGAAAATTGATTTCATACGACTTATCAAGAAGACTAACCAAGCTCATGCCAACCTTTGGACGCCCGTTCACCCATCGAAGAATTCGGGAACCCCCCCAACTCGCGGAATCGAAGGCATCGGTTTCGAGCATACTTCTCAAAGTGCTCCCATAGCCGACTTGCGTAAAAGCAACGTGCACATATGAATTCACTTTTATGAAACCATTCTAAACTCGCGTGTTCGCAACTAGGTGATCCAGATGCACATACAGGAAACCGAGGAATAGCTTGCCAATGGGAAGAACTTCACCTTTTGCTAACTTCACAGAGAACCGCTAGCAACTCGGGTCTTATTTCCTTCTTGCCGTAACCGCCATCAAAAATGTCTCTAGACAACCAGAGAGCCAAAATGCCGCAACATGAAGATCACCGCTTCTCGTCTCAGTTTCCAAATGTCCGAAACCACCGAGACATCCACCAGCTATAAAAGCACCTTTCATCCTCTTTCCTGGACAGAATCCTTCGACTTCGCAAAGGAGTCTTTTCGAGCGTAATCTCCCAACTTAGCGGCAAGGTCATCCCGCATCTTCACCTCACTTTCGATAATTGATTTTAAGATTCCTGCCACGAAGATTCAAAGAAGAGAGCCACACTCTCCAAGGAGAAAGTTATCTCACCCCATCTACATATGATTGTATGGGTGTCCGAACACCATCCGGAGATGAAAGCAACCAAGCCCGGGATATCCTTCCTAACTGGAGGTTTACCAAGCTCGACAAAGATCAATAATCTGCGCCGAGTCAAAGCTGGTGTTTATGCGCTCCTTACTCACCATGAACTCAACCCATCTACCAAAAGAACGCAATGGGCTTTGACACATCCCGAAATCAATATTGAAGAGGAGTATACCCTTTTGAAGACAAACCGTATAGTATTCTCTCGGGCGAATCGAACGTGTCTTCCTTTCATCTTCACCACCTTAACAAAATTGGCACGAAACCCGGGTGATTTTTCCGAGCAGAGACGAGTTTTTTGGCGAAGAACTCATCATCCGTGTTTGGTTTGGAATTATGGACATCCTTTGAGGAAGCGAAATTTTGTCCAGTAACATCTTGTCTTTTTAATAGCAACTTAGTAACAAGATACCTGCACACAAAAAAAAAAAAAAATTATCTCCCTGACACATAACCGCGCCCAACAAAAGGAAAACCCGAAATAATAAAAAAAAAAGAGGAGGGCGTATTCTCTACGGTTTCAAAACTATATACGCAGAATTTTCTTCTGGTTCAAGACTATATACGCAAGACTAATTTTCTTCTGTTCAAGACTATATACGCATTTTCTTCTGTTCAAGACTATATACGAATTTTCTTCTGGGTTCAAGACTATATACGCGGTATTTTATATGGGTTCAAGTGTGCCTACAAAGATCCTTCTTCGGGTTCAAAATTATATAGAGCATTTTTCTACGGGGTTCAAAATCGCACGCGCAGATTTCTTTCAGTACCGAAAAATCATATATACAATATTTCCCGGGGTTCAAGTCGTATGGAGCATATATACAGTATTCTTCTTCTGGATTCATGTACAAAGATTTTCTACGGTTCAAGACCGCACACGCAAATTTTCTTCTGTGGTTCAAAATTATATACGCGGTATTTTATACGGCTCAAGTGCGCCGCAAAGAACCTTCTTCTAGTTCAAAATAATATATGGAGCACTTTCCTACGGTTCGAATAATATATGCAGTATTTCCCTTGGTTGCATACATACAATATTTTCTACAAGAGACACGCCAAGAAATTATATGCGCAAAGAAAACGCCTAGGGTTTACACCTACATAAAAAGGAAATACCGAAGACATACCCGAAGCCGGTTCTTCTTTATGACTCGTCACTAGTAGGAAAGGATGAAAAGATGAAAGTGCAAGATGGGAGAAAGGGACTTTATATACATAGGCGTGAGGATTCTCAAATAGGGAAGGATTTCCTTTTACCAAAATCGTGCGTAAGAAGGGCCCACAAGGGCGCCTAACTTCCCAATGTCGCCCAAGTTGCACCGCCCCACCAATCGCACCGACTTCCCAATGACCACCCAAGTCACGCCGCAAGCACGCACACCACACCTTGCGCCTGGTCCCCACCACACTCACTTCCTAAGTCACGCCCGCAAGCACGCACGCGCAAGCACGCACACCCACTGGCCCCACCAAATTTCCCCAAGTCACGCCCACACGCACAACTCACACTCCCAAGTTCAATGCGCGGCCTAACCAGCCCACGCAAACACGCACACCTTGCACACCGCGCCCCCACTTCTAACACACTCGCTTCCCAACTCACGCCAACTTCCCAACGCCGCCTGCCGCGCCGGCCCCACCAATTGTGCTAGCCTCCCGATTTGTGCAAAACTACCGCAGGCAAGGGTTCCAAATCCTATTTATAAAAGGTCGACAAGCCTCCTCAATTCTCTTTACGGTTTGTCGTTGATAGTTTGTCACCATCTTATGCTTACCTCGCAACAAAGCCCCCTGCTCCGAGCTAAGCAGGACTTAATGTTGATGGTGGTTTTTAAACAAGGGGTAAAATCGTAAAACCCATGACCTAGTGTTACCCGCAACACATTAACTAAGAGCATTTAACTCAGTGTAAATAATTAATAGGGGTATTTTTTCAAAATACCGATTAGGTTTTCGATACGTAACCCTAATTCCAAAACCAAGCCGCACACCGCGCACCATGGCAACAATGCCAAACCAAGCCGCACACAATGCGCACCATGGCAACAATGCCAAACCAAGCCGCACACCGCGCACCATGGCAACAATGCCAAACCAAGCCGCACATTGCGCACCATGGCAACAATGCCAAACCAAGCCGCACACCGCGCACCATGGCAACAATGCCAAACCACAGCCGCACATCGCGCACATCACATGGCAACAATGCCAAACCAAGCCGCACACCGCACCATGGCAACAATGCCAAACCAAGCCGCACACATCGCACCATGGCAACAATGCCAAACCAAGCCGCACACCATGGCACCATGGCAACAACGCTAAAACCAAGCCGCACACCAAGCGCGCACCATGGCAGCAACGCCAAAACCAAACTACATATCGCACTCATTGGCAACCATGCCAAACTAAGCCGCTATGCCATTGGCACATGCCAAAGATAGCGCCCTAGGCTTGCAAAACGTGCAACTAGGTCAACATGGCCGTACGTGCCATTGGCACATGCCAACGCGTACCACAAGCCATATTTTCCAAGCCGCTATGCCATTGGCGCATGCCAAATATAGCGCCCTAGGCTTGCAAAACGTGCAACTAGGTCAACATGGCCGTACGTGCCATTGGCACATGCCAACGCGTACCACAAGCCATATTTCCAAGCCGCTATGCCATTGGCGCATGCCAAATATAGCGCCCTAGGCTTGCAAAACGTGCAACTAGGTCAACATGGCCGTACGTGCCATTGGCACATGCCAACGCGTACCACAAGCCATATTTCCAAGCCGCTATGCCATTGGCGCATGCCAAATATAGCGCCCTAGGCTTGCAAAACGTGCAACTAGGGCCAACATGGCCGACGTGCCATTGGCACATGCCAACGCGCTACCACAAGCCATATTTCCAAGCCGCTATGCCATTGGCGCATGCCAAATATAGCGCCCTAGGCTTGCAAAACGTGCAACTAGGTCAACATGGCCACGCATGCCATTGGCACATGCCAACATGCACAAGCCATATTTCCAAGCCGCTTATGCCATTGGCGCATGCCAAATATAGCGCCCTAGGCTTGCAAAACGCATGCCACTAGGTCAACATGGCCAACATGCTTGGCACATGCCAACACGTTTTCCTACAAGCCATATTTCCAAGCCACTATGCCATTGGCGCATGCCAACATGCTAGCGCCCTAGGCTTGCAAAACGTGCAACTAGGTCAATATGGCCACGCATGCCATTGGCACATGCCAACATGTACCACAAGCCATATTTCCAAGCCGCATGCCATTGGCAATGCCAACATAGCGCCCTAGGCTTGCAAAACAAGCAACTAGGTCAACATGGCCGCACGCATGCCATTGGCAACATGCCAACAGCACAAGCCATATTTCCAAGCCACGCATGCCATTGGCACATGCCAACATAGCGCCCTAGGCTTGCAAAACGTGCAACTAGGTCAACATGCCACGCATGCCATTGGCACATGCCAAACACACACGCCATATTTCCAAGCCGCCAACCGCAACCTAAATATAGGCACATGCCAACATGCCAAACACACACGCCGGGTAGCCTAACATGCAAACCTACCAACCTACCACCATTTCCAAGTCACATGCCATTGGCACATGCCAAACACACACGCGGTAGCCTAACTTGCAAACCGTGCAACCTACCACCAAGGCCATTCGCACATGCCATTGGCACATGCCAAACACACACGCCGGTAACCTAACTTGCAAACCGTACCAAGGCTACCACAAGGCCATTGCACATGCCACACACGCCACTAGCAGCCTGCATTGCCACTTACACTCAACATACAACCTACCACCAAGGCATTCCGCACATGCCATTGGCACATGCCACGCACGCCACTAGCAGCTCGCATTGCCACTTGCGCTCGAAGTACAACCCGCAACAAGGGCATTCCGCACATGCCACACGCCACACGCCACTAGCAGCCACTTGCACTCAAGGTGCAACCAACGAGATATCAACACAAACCGGGGGATGCTTTCCAGGGTTTTGGTTTGGCGGTCACAAAGATGCAGCAGACACTACGCTCACATTAAGAAAGCGTGAAAAGGAATAAAGCGGTCAAATAAATGAGGAAATAATGGTGAAAACGTTTTCACCCATTAACACCATGCGGTTACCACCTCCTCCCATTATTTCACCCTTTACTCTCTTCCTTCATGAGGCCAGGGTACGTTTCAATCTCGACTTGTATAAATAGGTCTTACCTATTTCCACCGCACAACAAGTCTCGGCCAGAGAAAAATACTACACTCGTAAAAGGCAACTTTGCAAGCTCTCCAAAAAGCTTTCATCTCTTGCAAGCTTCCGAAGCTTTCACTTTCGATACAAGTCGAGACACTACTCTCCCAAAACTATTCTTGTCTCAACACCTTTCTTGGCTTCCTCCCCAAATCAACCCTTCTCCTCCACTTTATGACCGAAGCAAGTCCGGAACGGCCATTTCTTGGTTTAGGCCGGACTTGTACAGATTGATCTCTCGAATCTATAAAGTGCTCACGTGCAGCACATTTGTTTAGGGTTTGAACCAGCTTTCACTCACCTACCGAATTTACCGAAATCGGCAGAAACGATTTTTACCCATAAACACCGGTCATGAGGATGTTGAATATACTATAACTCACATTGTTTTTCCGTAGAACAATGTACCAACAATTTCTTTGAATTTTTAATGGGTTCTTCGTTTCCTAGAACTATGCATATTTTGGGTTAAACTAAATCTCAAATTTTTCAATATTGATTGACTCTGTCTTAACCCATAATTTTCTTCATCCTAAAATCGCAAAGCAGTGTGGGTATTCTATACAATCTGACGATGCTGTCTTGCAAGTTACTGTTGGTGATGGCGCTCAAATACAGACTCGTGGCTCTTGCTGTAGTATACAAGTATAACTTCAAGATTATTCTTTCCACATATTTTCATCTTCTCGATATCAGTGGTTGTGATGCTGTCTTAGGATTTCAATGGTTACGAACATAGGGTCCAATTACTTGGGATTTTTCTAAGTGGACCATGAAGTTCAGAATGCATGACAGAGATGTGATATTAATTGGAAATAATTCATCCAGCATAATTCTTTTGGACACTGAACCCATGTAGCATTTACTATACAGGGAGTCTTTTGCAGTTTTATTGCAAATATCTGCATTAAATACTTCAACTCAGGCTACAACAACTATTCCACCTGAATTGCAAGACCTAATATCAACTTATGCAGATGTTTTCAAGACTCCGACATCTCTGCTTCCTCCTGAAAGATTGCAAGATCATCGTATTACTTTAACTACAGATTCTGCACCTGTCAATGTAAGACCCTATAGGTATCCGCATTTTCAAAAATATGAGATTGAAAAGATAGTGTCTGAGTTACAACAGGCTGGGTTGATTCGACCTAGTTCTAGTCCTTATTCTTCTCCAATACTGATGGTACGTAAGAAGGATGGCTCTTGGAGTATGTGTGTGGATTACATAGCTTTAAATAAGCTAACTATCAAGGATCGTTTTCCAATACCAATGGTGGATGAGTTGTAGGATGAGTTACATGGTGAAAGTGTTTTTGCAAAACTGGATTTTCGATCTGCTTATCATCAAATACGTATGCACACACCGGATATTCCAAAAACAACTTTTCGAACTCATGATGGTCATTATGAATTTTTGTTTATGCCGTTTGGTCTCTCTAATGCACCAGCCACCTTCCAAGGACTTATGAACCATATTTTCATACCTTATCTTCGAAGATTTGTGCTAGTGTTCTTTGACGACATATTGGTTTACAGTAGAAACATGAGTGAGCATATTCAGCGTCTATCTTTGGTCTTTGAATTATTATGGTCTCATCAGCTATATGTCAAGGAGTCTAAATGCACTTTTGCACAACATTCAGTTAAATATTTAGGCCTCATAATTTCTTCTGAAGGAGTTTCAGTGGACCAGGATAAAATTCAATGCATATTGTCTTGGCCTATTCCTACTACAATCAAAGACTTACGAGGATTTTTGGGTTTAGCTGATACCATCGTAAGTTTGTTAAGGATTTTGGTAAGCTTAGTGCACCACTAACTCAGCTACTGATGAAAGATGCATTTTCCTGGAATGACAATGCCACTGATGCGTTCAAATTGCTTCAAAAGGCTCTTACTACAACACCGGTTTTAATTCTTCCTGATTTTTCAAAGGAATTTTATCTTGAGTGTGATGCATCTGGCAATGGGTTAGGAGCTGTGTTAATATAATCTGGTCGACCAATTGCTTATTATAGCAAACCATTAGCTGGTAAAAATTTGAATCTCTCTATATATGATAAAGAGATGCTTGCAATCGTATATCAATTTAAAAATGGAGGCCATATTTACTTGGTAGACACTTCAAGATATATACGGATCACATAATTCTTAAGTATTTTCTTGATCAAAAACTATCTTCTATGGAGCAACAGAAGTGGTTATCGAAATTATTGGGTTATGATTATGAGATCATTTTCCGCCAAGGCAAAGAAAATGTTGCAGCTGATGCTTTGTCTCGCAACACATGCTCTAATTTTAGCCTTACTGCACCAATTTTTTTTGGAGTTACTAAGATAATCCAAGAATGTCATACCGACGCTGAGCTAAGTACTCTTATTCAACAACTCATTGATACCCCATCATGCAAACTTATTTTTTCTTATGTAAATGGAGTTTTACGCTACAAATGACGTATAGTATGGGTGCCAACTTTTTATGGTGTATCAAACTTCTTGAGGAGTTTCATTCAAATCCTATTGGGGGGCATTCAGGATTTCTGCGAACTTACAAACATTTGCAACATAATTTTCATTGGAAAGGCATGAAACGATCAGTTAAAGACTTTATTGCTTAGTGTGATGTGTGTCAACGAAATAAAGCTGAAGCTATAGATCCACCAGGATTATTGAATCCTCTTCCTATACCTTCCAATGTATGGATCGACATATCAATGGATTTTATCGATGGATTTCCATTTTATGATCGTAAGAATTCCATTCTGTGGTGGTGGATCGCTTAACCAAGTATGCACACTTTATAGCACTCACACATCCTTATTCTTCTAGCTCTATTGCGGAGATATTTTTACGAGAGATTGTTCGTCTTCATGGGATGCCAAGAAGTATAGTCAAAGGATCGATATCCAATTTTCATGAGCAACTTTGGGATGCTTACTTTACTCTGTCTACGTATACCAAACTCCGCGTAGCTCAAGATACCACCCTCATCCGATGGACAAACAAAGGTAACTAATAGAACCTTAGAATGTTATTTGAGATGTTTTGCTGGTATGAAGCCAAAGGATTGGTCTAAATGGCTACCATGGGAAGAATGGTGGTATAATACAAGTCATCACTCAGCCATTAACATGACTCCTTACCAAGCACTATACATCCGCCCTCCATCAACAATCTCGGCTTATCTACCCGGGTTCTACTTCTGTGAATGATGTTGATTTAAACTTAAAGGCTAGGGATCACGCCCTCGCACTATTGAAATCCCATTTACATGATGCTCAAGCTAGAATGAAAGCATACACCGATGCTCATCGTACGTAAATAGAATTTTCTATAGGTGATGGGTTTTTCTTCGTTTACAACCATAGACAGAGAATCGTTACTAACCAATCATTCTCAAAACTTTCTCCAAGATTCTATGGCCATTTTCGTGTTCTTGAGAAGATAGGTTCAGTAGCATATAAGTTGGAACTACCTGCAGAAAGTCGTATTCATCCCGTGTTTCATGTTTCTCAATTGAAACAAGTTAGGGTCAGCTCACACTGCTCAATAGATTTTACCATCTGTCATTGATTATGATAAGTGGGAACCTAAGTCGCTTTTGGAGCGCAAAATGTTCAAGAAAGGTTCATATGCAGGCACTAAATGGTTAGTCAAATGGATGGATCACCCTAGTGATGAAGCTACATGGGAAGATGCAGATGAATTGCTTCTTCGTTTTCCAGAATTTGAGGCTTGAGGGCAAGCCATTTTTCATCCACGGAGGGATGTTGCGGTACCAACACTATTATTTCTTGTTCCACAAGTATTTGCAGATATAAATACTGCTCCTGAGTTTGTAAAACACTTAAGAATTAATACGAGAAACTCTTCAATCTCTTCTAGCCTTCTTCTTCTCTTCTTAATTCTCTTATTCTCTTAATTCTTCTTTTATCCGGGTTTTTAAACCTATTTCAAGTAGGTAAACCTTGTGTTTTGGTCTAGAACCCTAACAGCTTTTTTTTTTTTGATCGATCGGCAAGGGGGAATTGAACCCACAACCTATAGGTTGGGAGTCCAACCCCTGCCAATCAAGTAATGCCAGTTGGTGTAGAACCCTAACAGTTACCAACCAAAAAGCTTTGTATAATCTAAAAATAATTAATCTACCAATACATGTTGTATTACGTATTTATTTAGATTAAATACGTTTTTGTTTAGATTAATTAAAAAGTCTTCTCCTGATGAGTTTTTAGAGTTTTTAACAAAGAAGGCAAGTATAGGACTTGCTATTCTCTGATTTACAAATAAACCCGCGGTGATTATGCAAGCAGGGGTGAAGAAAATACGGTTAAATACTACACGGTGCAATTTCCTGAAATTATCAGGGGCATTATAAGGAATTTTAATTTTTACTTTAAGGGAAACTTATCCTTCCGAGATATTTAAAATTCCACTAGAGCTATCATCAAATCCCAGTATAAAAAATTAATTATTTATTCATTCTTACTAGATTTTGTGCCCGTGCTACGCACTGGGCGGACCCGAAACCATTTCCCATCAATTTTTTTACTCTTAACTATATCTTTGGTATGGTGAGATGTGCTTCGCCTCGCCCCATCCCGGTTCTGATTTGGTGTGGCTCGGGTTCGCCTTGCCTCGTCCCCATGCATTTTTGATTTGGTGTGGCTCGGCTTCGCCTCGCCCTGTCCCGATGCATGCTTAGGATTTATGATTTGGTGTGGCTCCGCTTCGCCTCCCCGGGTTGCACGGCTTCGCCCCGCACAGTCACAATGCATGTTTGATCTGGTGTGGATCGGCTTCGCCTCGCCCCGTCCCGCCCCATCGTGATGCGTTTTTTATTTGGTGTCGTACAGCTTCGCCTCACCTTGCCACGTCTTTGATGCATTTTTAATGTCTTTTAGAAGTATGCAACTGTAGAAATTTAATAAGAAGAAGACAAATTAAGCTGGGGAGCAAAAGTGAACATCCCATTTTTTTTCTTTTTCTTTTTACACTTCATAAAAGTGTTGTTCAAATGAATGATCCAGAACTACTGAACTACATGCATCAATTTGAGATATATATGCATCTGATTGTCTCAAAGCTAACCCACTTGTGTAAGATATAATTTTGGAGAGCCACGCACATTATGTGACCATAATATGGTTTAACTTGTTTCATTTTCGTTTAAAATTGCAATAGGTAACCAATGCATCAATATCGTTTACAGAGGCGATTTTCAAATTTATATATTTTAGGGAGAGTCATGTTCTTAAATTCAAGAACAATTCAAGACACACTACATAGAAGAACAATTCAAGACACAAAATGATATGTACCAAAACTTACAACTTCAAGAATACATGTGAAAATCATATATATAGTGCATCACCAGTCTTTCGCCTATGCACATCGGCATACCATTTTCTTTAAGATTGGGCGTAAAGAATTTTCAAAATTGGTTTTCTTGTACCTACTTATCAAATAACAGAACAGTTTACGGATACAACGAAGTAAAGAAACACCAGTAACCACTAACAGAGACTGCCTACAAAATGATAACTAATAAAACGCACCTCCGGAAGACAAATGGAAACTGCGTCGTATCTAATAATCTCAGCAAAGATATTAGCAGTAGCATACATTTCAGCAAGGATGTAGAACGAAAGCGCGGTAAAAGGCCTTGGAAGCACATATTTGTGATTCCAATAAATTAGCAGTTATTTCTTTATCAGTCACCATATGTAATGACACACTGATCCAGGAAAAGGACGGATGTAGCAAAATTATTTACGGCAATCACTACAAATTTAATATCCAAGTAAAGAGAGAAAGGTCAAACATGTGTTATTGTAGCAACTTTCTTCACTAACCCCCGTCTATGTAGAGTCGAAGTTTTCTTGTGTCTGTGAGATGCACTTGGTTGCCTCATAACCCAATTACCAACCATTCTTCATAACCCTCAAATACAACAAATTCTTCATAGTTGAGTCGACGTAAACATGGTAAGATGTCTAATCTACATCATTTGTTGAACCCAATGCTTTTAGTAATATTGATCATTTACTAATGCACTGCCTTTGGAGAGAAAAGGGGATAAAAATGATTTGAGACATAAACAATCATTAACACGTCGATTTGGAAGAAAATTTTACCATAAACACTACATGTTTCATTTACCAATTATTGTCGAGGTTCCACAGTTGCGTGATTACCTTTTAAGCAACTAATCCATGATTCCAAATGTAAATGACCTGTAAAAATGTCGAGATGCATAGATAAGATAAAATCCATTGCGGCATCACCAAACAGTTAAGAATAGCGCAATTGAACACTACAACATATTTGAATGTGAGATGCCTTTCATTTCCCTCAGATAAGGAGACGAAAGCCAAAAAATCAACAAAAATGTTAGGAACATAATGAACTTCTTCTTTTAATGTGGAAAATTCTATGAGTTCTACAAAGCATTAGTTCCCTCACCAACAAAACTAACTTCAAGAATTTCATGCTGCTGCCCCGGAACCGTTGTTTATACTATATGGCATGCATGAAACCTACCAACTGTATAGTAGTACTAACAGGAACCACATGAAAAGATTTATCTTCGCAAGCAAACCTTTTCTACTCTTTCCAGGCATTTTTATATTGATTTCATCCTTGCCCGGTTCCATAATTTCAAATCTTATTTAAGGGAAATTAAGATTCTGAGAACTAAGAAAAGCAAATTGAGAAGAGATATTAAAGCAAAAAAAACTTGCGCCTTTATTGAAAAAATCAAAGGTGTTCTATTGCGAGATTTGACAGTAATGTACTCCGAAGCTACCTACAGTAATGTAATACTCCTACTTTTCTTAGTAAGAACAAAACCAATCGAATGGCCAGGTCAGAGAATAAACTCGAAACTAACCACCATATTAATCTGAAGCAAATCGAATTGATTGTAGACTATGACAGAGTCGCTGAGATACCATAGGTTATGGGGGGAAACTGACCCATATCTACTAAGCCACATACAGAATACCATGTTCCCGTGGCTATATGGAACCAACATATACCAACAGTTGCATAGCCCTACAGGACAGGATGTTGTAGTACATATCCAACACTGGGAGGAAAAATCAAAATGCACTAAAGACAGCATATTACATAATAAATTACACCATTACAATGAAAGGGAGAGTAATTCATATATCTTGTAAGGTACCTAAAGCAACACTTAATGGAATAAGTAACACTGATCGAGCATCTACTGATAGCAAACCCAAACATAAATTAAATATGACATTTATATATCACTCGCAATGTGGTGCAATTAACCTCTGTTGTGAATCATTTTCTAAAACCTATATTAGGCACAAAATATTCATTTTCACATGGAGATTTATTCTTTCAAAAAAAAACCAAAGAAAATGACAACAATCTCATTGGCATAAACAACAAATCCAATAGAACCCATTACCCTAACAAAATCTGTAGTAACCCATTATCATAATAACACATTCTGATCACAATCAAATAGAACCCATTCCCCTATCCCCAAAATTCGATACGTCTATTAATCTAGGGTTAATAACGAAATCTGATTTTCCTGCTGTAACCCGTGATGCTCAAATGCTTGACAATTGAACAATCCATCACTTTGATTCAGTGTTATCACTAATAAACAGTACATTAAAAAAAAATGGAAATCGGTGTTGATTAGAAAAAGAAAATCTCACCAGTCGATGTAGTGCGGCTTCTCTTGAAAGTTCATGATCGATTCATCAGTGAAATCCTTAAAATTTCTTCTCGATCTGATTTTCAGAGCAAACCCATATCAATTCCCTTAAAAGTTCTTCTCGATCCGATTTTCACAGCGAACCCATATCAATTCTTCTATCAATTCACCATTAACAGCTCTCCGTTTAACTCAATCTCTTCTTCTGATTTTTTTTCCACTAACGGCGGCAGTCAATTTCATCTCTCAATTCTCGATCTGGTCTCTCAGCAGCAGCTGCTGCTTTTCACTTTTCTTCTCAATAGATAAAGGAAGAGAGTCGGTAGATAGTTATCAGGAATGGAGTTTGACGGAAGTAGTGAACTCATCAACGGCGTAACTTAACGTCCAGTTAAGTATCCGGTGTAAACGAAGTGTTACAAATTATTTAGGCGCAAACTCTCACATAGGTGTTGTCTACCCACGTTATGGCTAACGGTGTTACAAACGGTCGGTTAAATAAAGGGTGTAAACAAAGTGTACTTCATGTTTTAATGTCCCGACCAATAGAGTCCCGCCACTTGTCGTCACCAGGTTTACTAATCCTGAAAGCTTTTATCTAATTTAATTTGAAGGGGGTGTCATATTCACCGTGCGATGTGGGAGCTCATATGACTTAGCATTTTAAAGGAGGGGAGATAATCTCTATACGGATATATTATATAAGTTAAGAGAACCTTTTTTTTTTTTAGTTTGTTTTGCCAATAGTGATTTATTTAGCACGCAGCTTAATTTGCTCAAAAACCTCAAATGATGCTAGGGTCAACGTTCTTTGAGTAGGTAAGCACGTGCCATTGTAATAAAGGTTTAATTACCATTTACAAGTTTCGAGATACTCATTAGCAGCTGAGTCTTATTTACTTAGTGCTGCAGTGCCTAGTTAGTAAATCTCCGAATCATTCCCGAATGATTCGCGAACGTATCCGAACTGACCGCATCCGAATGATATTTCCGAACTATTTGAACTCCGAACCTAGTTCCCGATTATATGGACCTCACGAATGATGCGCGAACGTATCCGAACCGACCGAATCCGGGATGATACTTCCGAACTAGATTTGAACGCCCAACCTCGCTCTCCCGTTCGACTGCATTGGTTTTTATTTGATTTTGTATATAATTTATATTTAAATACAATTATTCGGTTAAAATTTTCTATTGGCGCTTGTTTAACCAATATTTTGTGTGTTGATTTTTGTTTAAAAGTCTATAAATTCGTTTTGTTATACATTTATGCGATTAAATTGTTTACTTCTTGTTAAATAATCATGCTAAAATATTTTTTTCCATCTTATTAGTCTCGTAATAAGGTCATAATACTTATCAATTTATCATATATGTAAGCCGACTTTTAAGTGCCGAACTCACATTTATAAAACGAATATGCACGTTCGTATGCCGTTCCGAACTACTGTCCGAACAACGAACCGTTGACCGAATCCAACCTATCCGAATCCGTATAATTCCCGTACATATGCCGTCCCGAACTACTACCCGTACCCCGAATTGCTAACTAGGCTGCAGTGCATGATTAGCGAGGTTCTTTTACTTAGTGCTGCTGTTAGTGGAGTGCCGAGTTAATCTACTCTGGTAATGGGAATTCCGAAAGAGAAAAAAAACCTACACTGTACACTCTCTCTGTCTCAGTTTAGTTAATTTTTTTAGTCCCATATTACTTAATCTAGTGGCGCAATGGATATTCAGAAAATAAACAAATACGAGTATACTCCAACTGCATGTCTCAGTTTAGTTAGTTATTCATGAGTTTTTTAGTCCCAATTAATTACTTACAGGTTCTCTTAACTTATTAAGTAAGATAGAATTTCTAACATTCAGGTTCTAAAGAATGGGCGGATAATAGTAACGGGAAATTGGTCATTTGTCCAAATATTTTTAAAACATGATTCCAAAACTTCTAATGGACGAGTAAAAATTAGTATGGGTGAAATGGACACCAAAAGATATCTCAACAGGAGAATGAAGAATTTGGTGTATGTATCAGTTAAGTCTCTAATAGTACAATAGGTCGGCTCATTTTAGTAGCACCTCTCAGGTGTGGAGAACTACAAAATGCTATCATCCCAAATCCTTCGTGTTTAAAAGTAAGTTACCAATTTAAAGATGTCCCCAAAACCCAAAATAAAAAAGGAAATAAACGGCAAGCTACTCAACAAGTCACAGGTATATAACGAGAAATTTGCTGCTCCACACCCCAAATGCGCGTAAAACCGCAAACAAATCCACAGGACGTTTTTGATTGTGATTCATTTTAAATCTTTGTCATACATTTATTGTTAAAGTGGAGAAAACGCGCACAGATCCTGCCGAAAAGGAAGATGTGATGGAAATTTAATGACAGAATGATACTCCGTACAATAGAAAGTGAAATGGACGAGATATTTTTTTCGGGCAAATCTCATCGATACGTGACGTGATGATAGTTTGTCAACACTTGAATCTTGTAAAACAGAATATTCCTTTCCATATGACGTCATTGGGCCCACAACAAGTTACGCAACAATGACATAATCTATCCTATTTTATCTCTATTGCTATTAGTGGTGAGATGTGATGTGCCCCTTCTAGATCCGAAGAGAATTAAGAATTTAAAGTTGATCCCCAGGACAAAAAGATATAGCTAAATGGCCAATCACAAGTGTACTAAATTCACTGCTCCATTCCCAAGTGCGCAGTCATATTAATATCACCAATCAGAAACTATACTTCATTCGGAAAGGATTTGTACACCGTACGGCCCCCCTGCCCCACTCCATATCTCAATGTTGAGAGGTAGTCCAAGATAGTCCGACCCCCTTTCGGTACACACTCGGTGTATAAATCATGGTGTATCTAGCAAAGACGTACTTCATTAAAGCAAATAATAATTTTTAGAATTCGACGTGAATTCCTTTGGACATATATTTTCTTTCTTTTTGCTCTCTAGTCAATCTCTACAGAGTCTAGTCTCTACTCTCCAGATCCCATCTTATACGGAAATGATATATCCCCCGCGGGTCGAATCCCGCGGGCCATACCGTCAAGTGGGAGTTTGAGAGAGATGGGTGGATCCCATCCTAAACCCAACCCATACAAAACTGCCGGGTCAGTGGGGACCCCAAATTCTATTTGTCAGTGTATCATTCCCGCATCTGATATGGGTATATGCTTCTATTTTAATGATTGAAGGGTATTCCTCGAAATAAATTTTTTTTCCATAAAAGCTGAAACACAATACATGTAATGGACAAATGAAAACAACAACATGAAAACAAAAGATTGATTGTGATACAGTACAACAGATGATCATGTGTGTGATACATATGTGCATGACTTCATTGATTAAAAGTAATGGATGATTACTCTTGTGCTGCTGGTTCTGGAGCTACTTTGTCTCTCTTTCTGCTACCCAGTGCAGTTTCTGTGACTAGAGACTTGACTGATTTTGCAACAACCTTGCAAATCTCAAGTTTGATTCTATTACCTCTTCTTGGTGGACTTCTAATCCCTCTCCAGTTCTCTACTGCTTCCCCGTTGTTGATTATTCCTCCATTCTCCATTTTGGCTCAACTATTTGGTTGTAGTGTGTGGGTTAATTGATGAAGAACTATAATGACAATCTTTTAGAGAGAGAGAAAAGAAAGAGAGAGAGGAGGAGGAGTACTGTTTAGCACAGAGAAGAATGAAAATCTGAATTAGGTTATGGAAACAAGCAAGGGGAGCTTGGTATTTATAAGTTTGCTGTGCCTTAGCTAAAGATTATCTAGGTTTCCTGTACTGAAGTGTATGTGTGTCCACAGTTCTCCACGCACTAAACGCGTACTGTTGTGGGGAGTAATTTCCTGCATATCTCGAATGACAAGACAACAATTTTTTCTAGGGTATGAATGCATCATAAATTAACAAAATCATTGTATGTTTTACTTTTTGTGATGGATAAAGCGAAAAATTCCAACTTTCGGTATCAATGAATATAATACAACAATGGTTAAGTTATGAGAAACATAGTTATCAGCGTTTTAACAAGATGACTAGGCAGTGCATTGAAATGATTCGCCCACCACTTCCATTTTTGCATGGAATGAGGATGATGATAATTAGGCCTGCACACGGTTCGGTTCGGTGCGGTTAGTTGTAAAACCGTTCAACCAACCGTTTATAGTGCGGTTAGCACATTTAAAACCGTAACCGAACTCAATAGTATTCGGTTCGGTTTTTAACCGAACCGACTATGTTCGGTTATTTTTCGGTTCGGTTCGGTTTTAACCATAAATTAATCTGTCAGAAATTCTGACAGATTTCATACCTGCACCTGTACAGTGTACTTCCATTCCATACTTAATATTAAACAGATCCATTCCATAAAGAGTCTAAACTCTAAAGATCAAACACACAGTTACACACATAATGAAGTCCAAAAGCAAGGAGTCTAAACTCTAAAGATCAAACACACACACAAGTGACACAACACAATAGTCTTAAAGTTCAACATAAGAAAGTAGCACGAAGAGTCGAAGACAAGTAAAAGACTCCAGCGTCCAGTACATCCATCAATTTCTCAAGCCAACAATCCCCTTAATCCTCATCCTTGCCCAAAATGTCTACAAAGAGAAAAACTCAAAAGTCAGATCAAAATTCTTCACATCATGGGTAATGTACTTCAAGTGTCTACAACTAGTAGTCTAGTACACCACATAGCTTGAAACTCCAAGTTCAAAAAGGACAGGGAATACAAAAAATAACATAAAAAGGACCAGCACCTACAAACACTACACCACACAACTTGAAGAATCAACCACTTTCTCTTTAATCTTCATATGCAAGCCCTAAGCAATTACATAATCATAGATAATGAAACTGAGTGCAATTGACTGCAAGTTTGCAACTCCACTAACCATAAATCATGATACGCAAAAGAAATGACAACTAAAGAAATTTTAAGTCAATCATGATATGTTAAAGGTGTCTCGCATTCATTCAAAATCTAACCGGATTCATTCAAGTGACAAACAGTTCTAATCGGATTCATTCAACTATAGATATTTTAAGTCAAATAAGAAGATAAGAGATTCCATTACCTTCTTCAATGTTTGGCATTGTCATATGGTACATAGTCACATATGAAATCAAGAGAGATAGGTTTACTGCAACCAGCTTTGCGTCTGGAGAAGTGCTTCAACTGTCCCGGCGAGATAGCGAGCTTATCCATGGTGTAAGAATGCGCTTCCCGTGCATCGAATGCGGACTCAAGCAACCGAGGACACCGGTATTGCCAAAATATCCTTCGCCATAAGTGATAGTACCTTATACTTGGTACTATTAGCCTGCCACCATGCCAGAATATCAAAATCCCTTGTAGATGTTTCACATTCATCAAGCAAATACCTTTCCAGTTCAGACTTTGGATGAGTAGAGTGAACATTCATTCTTCGCCTTTTCTTCCTCGACTCAAGCACATCCTCAATGTTCTCTTCTTGCACACAAACTACCATGTCATCCACACCTGCAGCAGTTGTTGACCCGGTACCTAAGACATCAACACAAATGCACAATCAATATTAGTAAATGATTATGATAACAACATTTATAATATCTAAGTATGTAACAGTAGAACAAAAGCAGATAACTAAAGTTCAAAAGTCATTGTCACCTTCATCTGCATTAGCATTTGAATACATGGTGTTGTACTCTTCATAAAGTCTACCCATGTCTTGTTTCACAGCTTTCAAAACAGTCCCAACCCTGAAATCTTCTTGCTCATACAAACATTCAAGATCAAACTTCAAACCAGACTCTTTCTCTCGAGGATCAAGCAACTTAGCAAAAAAAAGAATGAGTTCATGTCTTCATAATCCCCCCAATATGAGTTGTACTTTTTAAACATTACTTCTGCCATCTTAGAAATATGAGCATCTCGGTTTCCTATATCTCTAAGACGAACCAACTGTTCATGAATCAAAGCTAACTGCCATAAAAACTCATGTGTAGTAACTTGTGTAGAAGCAGAGAATTTAACAGTAGCATCAAAGAAAATTTTTAAACATTTTACAAGACTCCTAGCATATGACCAGTCTGCAGCATATGGAGCATGATGACGGGGCTTGTTCCTTTTCTTCGTATTCCTCTTTTTAGTTACATCTCCTTCACTTTCAGATTCACTAGAACTAAGAAAATAATCTTCATTATCAATTACAACAGTGTCATCATCAGGATTAGGTAAAGCTTCACATTCAGATTCTTTAAAAATATACTTATCTCGAAAGCTCTTATCTTCTCTTTCTAACCTCTTAAAGACCTTCTCATATGGAATGGCAGATTTTCAAGCATTAGATATGTAGCATTCCACCGGGTCTTAACATCCAAGAAAACCATCTTCTTACAATCAATCTTCTCAAGAGCAGCACATTCTTTGAATTTGGCCAACCTAGAGGGAGATCCAGTGACATACTTGATAACTGATCTAATCCTGCTAATTGACTTGTGATACAACAACACAACATCTTTAACAACAAGCGCAAGAACATGCGCAGCACACCTTACCCGATAAAAAAATGAAACAAGGAAATATCAGCAAATTGTTCTAAAGGCGAGTAATAACAAATGTACAAGCAAACATGTTTACAAAGAATAAACAATTACTTCCATGGAAACAAAAAGAAGATACAAGTTGCATATACAGAATGAAAGCGGCAGACCAACTCACTTCTTTTCATTCTCCATTCCATACAACATGACTAAGCAAAATAGCATAAAAAATACTCTACAACTTTACATAATTAATACATTTCATGGTTGGCTGTTATCTTCATGTATTCAGCTAAGTCTAAATGAAAAAATTAAACTACTGAAGAAGAAAAGCAATCTAACCTGCATGTATTCAAATTCTAATTGTTGCTCTGTCCGAGTTGATGACACCGGGTTTGAAGATACTCGATCGCCACAAAGTATTTGCACTCGACATTGTCCAAAGTCACACCAAAAAGATCTTCTAGCCCCCAATCCAGAAACATTTCTCAAGTGTTTTCCCAATATCCACACCGATGACCCTTGATCTAGCAAAACAAGATGATTCTCTTTGGAGCTTCCAATGAATATCAATGAAGTGCACAAATCACACACATATAGTTGAAGTTGTTTGGAGATGTCCATGTATCGGTTGTAAGAGAGACTCTTTGTTTACTTTCCTTGAAATATTTCTTCAACTTTTCTTTCTCATCTTTGTAGATTGTTAATAGATCTCGTATATGGTCATCCCGCTTTGGCACCTTGAATCTAGGTTCTAACTCTGTTCATTGTATCTTCTAAATCCTTCTCCTTCTACAATTCTAAATGGCAGTTCATCTATTATGACAAACTCAGTCAATCTCCTTCTACACATATCCTTGTCATAGCTAACAACAACCAGTTGGGATGACTGTCCTGGTCTTGGTGGTGGAAACACTAAACTTTGTTGACCCTTCAACTTCTTGTTTGGATTCTCAGGACATGTTCCTAAATGTGTCTTCATGCTGGAAGTTCCATTTCCTCGACTCTCGGCTTGCAACTTCTTCTTGCAGTGCTTACATTGTGCTTGTTTGTCATTGAGCCTTACAAAATCATTCCATACTTTTGATCTCACTTTTCCCTTCTTCTTTGGTTCACTTTCAGGTGCAGGGTTACGTGTAGCCTGGCTGTGTTTCTTGTGTAGCATCAACTTGAGGTGTTACAGAAGCTGTCACTTGAGTAGACTCAGCTGCAGGGGACTGAGAGGCTGGAGATGCACCTGCCATCTTGCAGCTCGATAACGAAACTGAAGTTGATCCAAGCATTACCACTTACAGACCCTGCAACAAACATAATTTCCAACATTTAGTTCTTAATACAAGTACAAGATGTCAACACAACAAAAGATTCATATTGTCAATACAACATAATAAAAGTACTTTTTTTCCAAGCACTGAAATATTCAGGGAAATAGATCATCACAATCTTCTAATCCAACCTCTGCTCTATGTACACAGAGAACATCAAATTCAGACTAGTTACATTACATACTCAAACTTATCAAGAACTTAAAACAGTGAGTAAAAGCTCACAATTGAAAGCACCATTATCATCAAACTCAAGCAAACTAAAACTCAAATAAGCAAGACCCATACTATGAAACAAACCCATACTATATGAAACAAGCTCAGATCTATAAACCCTATAAATCTCTATCAAAAACAAATACAAATCTCTAAACAAAAACACTAGTTAGTAGTTACCTGTTTGAAATAATCCACAACTTTAGTTAATGAAGAACTCCAACTGCTCCTGCTCCTGCTCCTCAAGGTCTGAGAACAAAAACAACAAAAAAACAAAACAAATTATAACCCTAGCATAAATCGATTGACAACATAAATCGATTGATAACATAAACCAAACCATCTGTTGATAGTGAATCAAAAGAAACCCTAAAAATAAAAATAAAAACCCTAGAAATTGATTAAAAAAAATCAATCGAGGAGAAGGAGAAACAGAAGAGGAGAAAACACTTACCGATGTGTATCTCTTGAATGATAGAGTGGTGGTGCTCTTGACGGCGTTGAATCTCTTGATAGAGATGGTGAACGGTGATGGAGGCGAGATCGGAGTGGAGAGGACCGAGAGAGAGATAAGTCTCGGAGAGGAGAGGAGAGGAGAGGAAGAGAAGAGAAGAGATAGCATTTTAGGGTTCAGTATATATAGTGTAGGGTTTAATCTAGACTTATAGGATTGATCGGGATAAAAATAAATCAACTACCTCACAATATTCGGTTTTTCGGTTCGGTTAGGGTGCGGTTATGGGTAAAACCGTTGACCGCACCGAAGATCTAACGGTTAACAAAATTAAAACCGCAACCGACCGTTGAATTATCGGTTCGGTGCGGTTACGGTTCGGTTAGTGCGGTTATCGGTTCGGTTGCGGTTATCGGTTCGGTTCTGTGCAGGCCTAAATTGATAATGGAAATGGAAATGAAAGTCGGAGGAAACCTTCATACCGGTCCTACACGTACCTTGATCTACTTGTGCCGTCAGTGCCAAAGTAGTTGTTGATCTTATGCATTCTGGACCATCAATTTTTATTTTTATTTTTTTAATTGATTTTCTTTTTAATTCGGTTACAAAAATAAAAATCTTGATTCACTTTTTAGCAAGAAAAACGAAACATAAAAAACTCTCTACTTCACAGATTACAGGCAGGGTATCTCCTCAGATCATTTTGATATGGTCTTTGTTAGACTATCTAGTCCATATTTCATGTACTTTAACCCTGTTTTTCATTAAAATTTTAACTTATCGATTAGAAAAATAATGCATGTATAAAAATGGAAGAGAAGGGTATGCTAGCTAGCTCAGTTAGGTCCAACTGGAGTCAAAAAATTTCACTGAAAAATACCAATCTAGGAAAGAAAAGTCCTTATAGTTTTAATATTTTCTCTTCATCCCGCCTGGAAATGAAGATTTCATTCAAAGGTGGCTAGAAAGCAGAAGCCCTTTTTACTATTACTAAAGCTGAAGCAGGAGGACGAAGAACCATATGATTTGTTGCTTAATTATTTAGGAAAGGGAAAGAACAGAGGAGGAGTACCTAGTGATTTCAAAATGGGCCACAATCGGAAATGTCAATGTGGTCCACACGGGGTTCAGTTATAATTCCGTTAATTAGAAAACTGTGGGTTCAAAGAATACCACTCGACAGGTTACGTACTCCAAATTTAGGTTTCAGAACTTTCACTTTCAGGTGATCTATATATATCGATATTGATATCTCAATTACAAGAGAATGAATTCAGGTGTACGGTGTACCCATTAAATTACAAAAAGAGATAAACTGGTAAAAGAGCTACACAGTACAATCAAATTGGGAACAAATAACAAAACATTACCAACCACAAGGGGATAAGTAAGGCTCCATTAATTCATAGATATTGTATGCTACTATCATATTCATACTGTAAATTTTTGCAAAAACTCTTGCACATTTGCCATTCAAAGATGGTCGGCCCCCGAGAAGAACATAAGAAAAGGAGAATAAAATATGGCAAGCTGCAGTGCAACCAATTACTAGATTTATAAGAAATTCCACTGGTCCATTCCAGCTGATCATAAACTATTGAGTTAGGAAGTTTTGGGGGGTTAGAATTTTTATTCCTTTGGTCTGCTGAAGTGGTCCTTCATTTGGTCTGTTATGTTGTAGGGTCACTCTTTTACTAGAACGATATTTTTGGGGATCAGCCTTTTTTCGGGACAATCATTTTATTAGGCCACCTGCCTAATTAATATGAATACACCCCAATCCGACGAGTTTTTAGAAATCGAAAATCATTTCTGGATACATAAACAAATACTACCTCCGTCCCACTATTAGTTGACCTAGCAACACAATTTAAACGATTTATCTCTCAAACTATACCACGGATATTCTTAAATTTTATATCATTGAAAAGCATTTTAAAACATTTACATGATTTAATATAAACATGAGTATCAAATTATATAAAATCAATTACTAATGGGACAAAATTAAAAACAAATAGGTCATCTAATAGTGGTACGGAGGAGTAGGTTATTAGAAATTATGGTCCACACTATGTTGGTATAATCCCGGACGTTAAAAAACTCTGGGTTCTGTCTTTCTGTTATGCATTACAAACTTATATGTTTCAGCTCATCTAACGATATAGATATAGGTATCTCATCAAGAGAACGAAAAATTTGGTATCTTGTGTCAGTTAGAGCAACCTTAGTGTTGTTGCTATAAGTCATACATGGAAAAAGAACGAGGCACAGTCGTGGTTGTTAAAGTCGTCATATTCCCAAATTGCCAAATGAGGTTGTCAAATATGGCAACTTAATTTGGCAATTCTCATATATAGGTAGACGTGGTTAATAATTGTGTGTGTGCATGGACGCAGTTATAAAATGTGTGGGAACTTGGACGCACTTATAAGTACTACAAGAATATCTACCTATTGCTACACTATATATTGCCACACCTTCAATATAGGTGTTGTAAAAGCAAATTTCTAGTCACAGTACTTTTCAGCTGCAGCTAAAAGCTATAGTTTACTGCTGCAAAATGAAACTTTTGCCACAGAACTATAGCAACAATATGAAGAAAAAAAAAAACGTGGCAAAAAGGTATAATCTCTTGCTGCAGCAATAAAGATTGGGTGCAACAATAGACTTATTGCTACATAGGTTATCGCGGCACTAATAGGGGTTTATGCCATAACCATTGGGTGCTGCAATAGGTTAATTTTCTTGTAGTATATAGCGTGTAATAGTGGGACGGTATATACAAAAGCGTCAGGTTGGGACCAGGGGCGGAGCCAAGATTTTTAAGGAGAAGGGGGCAAATAAATTTTTTTAGGGGGTGCAAAATGAAAAATTAGGCTTATGGATAGTTAAAAAAATTTGCTTTGGGCCCAAATTAGGCTTTGGAGCCAGATGGGATGGGGGTGCAAGTGCACACCCCTGCACTGGGCTGGCTCCGCCCCTGGTTGGGACGGTTTTCAAAAATGTGTTTCAAGAAACGCTTTTATTAAATGCGTCTAGAATCATACGTTACTTTAAACCATGTTTGCTTCACAACATGTTTGCTAATAAATTTTGTGTTTCATGAAACGTAAGTGAAAGTTGCGTCTATACCTAACAGATTTATAAAATGAGTCCCTCATATGAAGCATTTTCTTTATTACCAGACGGTTTTATAAACTCCGGTCACAGATGACGGATTTATTAATAACGTTTATGTTCAAACGCTAATTTAAACTGCATTTCAGTTTAGGAATTGTTCTACGCTGCGCCAAAAACGAAATTACCAACAAAAAAAAGGTCATATATGACATAGCAATGGGTTTTGTTAACTTGTGCATCCATGCACAAGTTAAGGACTAATGATTGTGGTACTTTTTTATGGTAAAGGTAAAATACAAAATACAATGTAGAGAGATAACGAGTATAATAATCCATCTCAACTTTACTATTATATCCTTCCACTAACTTATTTATATAATTTTCCATTCTTTCCATGACCTAATTAATCAATTCCAATTTATTTGATACTAATTATTAAATAAATCCATTTATTTTCAATTATCAAATAGATAAATATGTTTTAAATATATATATTAGTGAGGAATAAAAATGGTTATATGATCTAGAATTTAGTTAACCATACCATATTTGAATTTGGGCATACGCGGTTCATTCAAGTCCAAAAATTGTCATGACCGACCACCCGTTTTTCTCGAGACATTGAGACTGAAAATGAAGGCAAGTCACTATCGTTTTTATACAACAAAATCATAATTATTTTCCATTTATAATTTATAAATAGTGGTCTTTTAAAATAAAATCCCAATCATGTATACAAGAACAAGTTTTATAAGAATCGATGGCCAAATAAACAAATCCAAATCATGTATACAAACCACTGCTATCCAATCTATGAGTGAAGTACTTAAGTGAATTAGTAAATAAAACTTACTTAAATAAGAAATCTCTTTATTTATTTATAGTGATTTACCATATAAATCTTTCTTCTTCTTTTTTTCGAAGAGAAAAGTTATATTAAAGAGAAAAGAACCTTACACAATACAAAGGAAGTTACACAATCATGAGAGTCTCCCAATTGCTCCAAATCAAACTAGGATTAACAAACTTAAAAGTATCGGAATTACAAGACCAAACAACTTGTAGTTGTTTGACAAGATCAAAAATCTTCGTTGCTTCTTTCTTCCTAGCTCTACTCTCCCATTGTTCTTTCCGAGTCTCCAACAAATAGCATAATGGATAATCCTCCATACTAATTTGCCTCTTCCTTGTAAGACGTTTGTAGGCCAAGCTTCAAACAAATCAAATAAAGTCTTCGGCATATTGACGTATTCTAAAGGTTTTTATGAAATAATTCCAAACCTCAAAAGAATAAGAACAAATGATTCGCCGTTTCTCTTCGTAGTTGCAAAACACACAAATCACTGTCTATCTCTACTCCTCTATGCCTCAACATGTCTCTAGTTGGAAGGGAATTATGAAAAGAAGCCCAAATAATAAAACTAACCTTGTGAGGAACGTTGTTCTTCCATAAGTGCTTCGCAAAATTACATGATTCAAGCTGTCCAACAAGAGCCTCATAGTACTTGCTAGTACTAAAGTTATCCATAATAGACGCACATCACACCTAAGCAAGTCCCATTCAAGCTTCTCATTCGCATTGAGAGATGAAACGAAGAATCTTAATTTACAATTAAGCTTAAATTTAATTTGGATAATTAAATTTTAGGTTATACCCAATTTTATTCTTCATTGATATATATTGTATTTTCTTTTGAGCATATGTAACTATCTATTTGATAATTGAAAATAAATAGATAAATTTAATTATTGTCATCAAATATAGTAGATTGGAAATAGATTAATTAGGAGAGAAAGAGAGTGAATAAAAAATTATATAAATAAGTTAGTGGAAGGGTATACTAGTAAAGGGGAAATGGATCATCGTATACACAGTATCTCTCCAAATCCTATACTGTATTTTACTTCTACCAATAAAAAATATCTCAATCATTGGTCCTTACCTCGTGTATGGATGTAAAAGTTAACAAAACGATAGGAATTTGGAAATTTGGTTGCCCCTGGCTAAACTTGCTCAAGTCTCTGTCATAATAGTACGGCCTTACGAATTTTTGTATTTCGAATCCCAATGAATAAAGTACAAAAAAAAGACCAAGAAACTCGAAACTCTAGTTTTGCAACTGCATCTCTATTGGTGACCCATCTAGATAGGAAGAGTAAGAAGTAAATACGGTCCCAAGATAAATAGCAAGCTACATCATTAACCAATCGCAAGTGTTCTAGAAATCCACTGCTCCACTCCCAAGCGCCCGGTCGTATCACCAACATAAACTATGAGATTTCAATATACTTCGGAAATCATTATGACAAACCAAATCTATTTTAGCACCAATAATTTTGTTTGTTCCGGAATAAACTAGTTTCTTTTGGAAATATTTTCATTCTCTTTCTCTCTGCTCTAGTCTCTACTCTAGAGTCTAGTAGTCTCCAGGCTCCATCTCTGACTATCATTTTGCGACTCAGCCCAATCCTATCTCACCATCATGGAATTAGGGAATATCATAATACAAAATAAATAATAAGAAATTTAATAAGCCCCTACCTAATGTGATGTGGACGATTTCCATATGAATTGAAACATAATACATGCTTGTAAAAACCACTCGGCCGTTATTTCGGATATAGGAATAACATGCTTAACTGCGTGGTGTAATATGTCGGATATATAGTGTGTTTGGGATAATTTGTTTCTCTTCATGGCCGAAATACAGTTTTAGTCTTTTGGTGGTTGTTGTAAATTTAAGCATTGAAGGATCTTAATAAAATTTATTTCCATATAAGCTGAAAAATACAACACGAAACATGTTTTGGAAACTTTCCCTCTTTAATGGATGAAAGCAACAACAAGAAAACAAAAGTTTAATCACTTTTTTGTACTATAGATGATGCTTCTATTTTAAAGATTGAAGGGTACTCCTGGAAATAAAATTTATTTCCATATCAGCTGAAACACAAACACAACACACGTAATGGACACACATTACTTCTTTAATGGATGCAAACAACAACATGAAAACAAAATATTTATTGTGATGCACAACGGATGATCATGCATATGATACATATGTGCATGACTTCATTGATAAAAGTAATGGATGATTACTCTTGTGATGCTGGTTCTGGAGCTACTTTGTCTCTCTTTCTGCTACCCAGTGCAGTTTCTGTGACTAGAGACTTGACTGATTTCGCAACAACCTTGCAAATCTCAAGTTTGATTCTGTTACCTCTGCTGGGTGAACTTCTCATCACTCTCCGGTTCTCTACTGCTTCCCCGTTGTTGATTATTCCTCCATTCTCCATTTTGGCTCAATTATTTGGTTGTGATGTGTGGATTAATATTGATGAAGAAAATATAATGAACTTATTCTTACTATCTTTTAGAGAAAGAGATTAGAGAATAAGGAGTACTATTTAATACAGAGAAGAATGAATTGGTTATGGAAACAAGCAAGGGCTTGGTATTTATAAGCTTCCTGTGAAGGCTAGTTAGCTAGATATTATCTGGGACTCGCGGAAGTGTGTGTATGTTCACAATCACCATGCACTGCACTGTTGTGGGAAGGTAATTTCCTTCCTATTGCCAATATTTTTAAACAAGACAACAAATTCTATGGTATGAATGCATCGTAAGTTGACAAAATCTTTGCATGTTTTTTTTTTTATTGTGATGGATAAAGCGAAATTTCCAACTTTCTGTCTTAATGAATTTAATGAAACAATGGTTAAGTTTTGAGAAATACTAGCATTGAAATGATTCACCCGCCATTTCCATTTTTCCATTTTTTCCGTGGAATGAGGATCATGATAATAGAAATGGAAATGAAAGTTCGGAGGAAACCTTCGTACCGGTCCTACACGTACCTTGATCTACTTGTGCCGTCCGTGCCAAAGTAGTTGTTGATCTTATGCATTCTGGACCATCAATTTTTATTTTTATTTTTTTAATTGATTTTCTTTTTAATTCGGTAGGGATGGCCATTTGCCCCACCCAAACCCATCCCCGTGGGTACCCGCCCCGTTTGGATAGGGTTTTACCCGCACAAATGGGGATGGGGTCGGGTATGGGTAATACCCGAAACCTAAGCTACGGGGATGGGGCGGGGGATGGGATTCAGGTCCCCGCCCATACCCGCCCCGTTGCTTCCATATTATAAGGGTTTCACTTTTACAAGAATTTGAATCGAATTTTATACTTCTACAACTTAGTCGAGCTTTCTTACATTTATTATATTATTGATCGAGCTTTCTTACATTTATTATATTATTGATTGTTCTTGTATATTCATCACTTTTGTTTCTTTGTTGTGATGGGACATTCTTTGATCGTTCTTATCGAAAGGACAAAGTAGAAAACTAAGAAGTCATTTAAAGATTCTTTTGTTCACCTTAAGATGAATTTGTGAATTTAAAATTTTAGAATGCATTATTCTTATGTTATTAATTTTGTTTGCTTCATATTTAAGTTTTGATTATAAATAATTTTATGTATTAACTCCGTGTTACGGGTAACCCATGGAAAACTCGCCCCAACGGTATTCCCCATACCCGCTCCGCCCCAATTCATGTGGGTAACTAAGCGGGTATGGGTATTTTTTTACTTAACGAAGGCGGTGGCGGGATTGGCATACCCACCCCATACCCGCCCCATGACCATCCCTATAATTCGGTTACAAAAAACAGAACTTGATCCACTTTTTATCAAGAAAAACGAAAACATAAAAAACCTCTCTACTTCACAGATTACAGGCAGGGTATATCTTTAAGAAGGCTATTATTGGGGCGTCACATTCCATTAGAGGGGCGTCACCTAATAGGACAAAAACGGGTCACCCGTAAGTAATTTCAAAAATCCCTTATCTCAAATAATTGTGTAATGATTAAACAATCCTTGTTTGGCTTTAGTTTAATTAATTAAACCTAGCTACGCCCCTAAATTACGCTCGGAAAATCAACTAAACCTAGGCGTAAAATTGAATTACGCTGAAATCAATCGAACCTAGGCGTAAATTGGAATTACAGAGAAAACAATTAACTAAACCTAGACGTAAACGACATGCAAATCAAAGTTTACGCTTGAATTGAACTAAACCTAGGCGTAAGTTCTTCAAAAACTAAATTACGATTGAAAAATCTAGTACCGTACCCATGCGTAACACTAGCAGAAAGTAAATAAAATCCTAATTTTACTTCGATTTCATTCGATTAAAGCACAAAAACGGGTACAAAAAGATGGGTTTGTTTGATTATTACCTTACATACACCATGGGTTGTTGTTGAGGAGTTTGAAAACATGATTCTTCAATTGATTGAATCGGTGGAATGAGTTGAGGTTGATTGAGTTGTTGATTACCATCACTAGGATCACTTTGCTTCTTCCTCATCTATTTTTAGTAGTTTTAATTGAAGGGTAATTTTGACAAATTGCTATGGAATCAAAATATCCCTTAAATCTGATTTTTGGTCACCAAATATCCAAGTGAAGCCCTTTAATAGAGTGTGACGCCCCAATAATAGCCTTCATCTTTAACCCTTGTTTTCGTTAAAATTTTAACTTACCGATTAAAAATAATGCATGTATAAAAATTCAAGAGAACGGTATGCTAGCTAGCTCAGTTAGGTCCAACTGGAGTCAGAAACTTTCACTGAAAAAATCCCAACCAAGGAAAGAAAAGTCCTTATAGTTTTAATATTTTCTCTTCATCCCGCCTGGAAATGAAGATTTCATTCAAATGTGGCTAGAAAGCAGAAACCCTTTTACTACACAAAATTGGTCAAAAAGACCAAAATCAACAATTTCACGGGTGAAAAAGACAATTAGGTTTTGATACTGTTTAAATAGCCAAAAATTAAAAAGATATTTGTTTAAATGGACAAAAAATTTAAAATAAAGAGGATGTAACCGGTTTCATCCTGTCCATTTTCAAATATTTTTTCTTATTTTATTTTACACTTAATGCATCAGTTTCATCCTTACTATTTTTTAAGTATAAGCCGGGATGAATCCAGTTTCATCCTTGCTTATTTTTTTTTTCGCTATTTCACCTGACTTTTTTTTACTCGTCCATTTTGAAATCGTGTTTTAAATTTTTTTGGACAAATGACCCATTTTCTCTTTTTACTATTACTAAAGCTGAAGCAGGAGGACGAAGAGCCATATGATTTGTTGCTTCATTGTGAAGGAAAATAAAACCCTAGCCGCCAATATACGTGGACGAATGGATATATATTGGTCGGTTCTTAATTTCTACATCGATCAATGAATTCAATAAGACGAAAGACGAAAGACGAAAGACGAAAGACAAGAGTACAGAGGAGGAGTACCTGGTGATTTCAAAATGGGCCACAACTGGAAATGTCAATGTGGTCCACACACGGCGATAAATATAATTGGGTCCGCTAATAAGAAAACTGTGGGTTCAAAGAAAACCACTCGACTAATTACGTACTCTAATTTTATGTTTCAGAACTTTCAGGTGATGTATATATATAGATATATCTCAAGTACAAGAGAATGAATTCAGGTGTACCCATTAAATTCACAAGAGGTAAACTGGTTAAAGAACCAGCCACACAGTACAATCAAATTGGGAACAAATAGCAACCACAGCGGGCTAAGTGAGACTATTAATTCATTGATATTTTATACTACTATACTATCATACTGCAAATTTTGCAAAAACTCTTGCACATTTGCCAAAATATGGCAAGCTGCATTATGTGCAACCAATTCGGCTGCTCCACTCCCAAGTGCAGGTTCCTAAATGAGTTAGAAGTTGTGTGGGTGGTTAGACGTTATTATTCCTTTGGTCTGCTGGGGAGTGGTCCTTCTTTCTTTTGGGTCGTGAGTCTCTCGACTCCTGAGTCAAGAGTCTGACGTCGTCCTGTTGTTCTTTGTTTTCTGGGTTCTTTCTTTTTGTTATTAACCCCTCCCCTTTCCAAACCAAAACCAGAAATATTCTTGGGAAATCATTATTGCAAACAAATCCAATTTTTTTTTTTTTTTAGTTTATTTAGCACCATAAATTAATTTCTTTTGCTATATATTTTTGCTCCGGAAAAGAATTGTAATTCAATTTGAATTCCTTGCACATTTTTAACATTCTTCTTTTTCCTCTCCACTATCAACGACTCCGTCACTTTCTTTCAGTCACCATCAAGGACTCCATCTATTTCGTTCCATCACTATCAAAGAATACTATATACTTCATCTCTGTATTATTAGCTCATGGAATTACACATGAAATGCCTATCTTCTTGAAACAGAGGTGGCAACACATTTGGTGTCCGTTAAATTGAAAATACTATAATTGTTCATTGGGTCCTTTTTTTTCCGGAACTGGGAACTTGGGTGTGTTTCTTTTGTCATGGTCCTCATGGAAGCTTCGGATATATAGTTACATGTCGTAGTCGATAGGTGTTGTAAAATTCAGTTTTAAACATTGAAGAAGGTACAAAACATTGATGAAGGTACAGTATTCCTCTTAATATAATTAAGTTATTACCATATAAACTGAAACACAATTTACACACGTAATAATTGGACACATTCCCTCTTTAATGGAGGAGGGAGACAACAACAAGAAAACAAAAGGTTAATACGGATATGATCGTACATGAGATAAATATATGCATGACATCATTATTATAATATATAAGAGTGATGGATGATGTTCATGGTCATCTCAACCATACTGATCTTCTGCTGGTTCTTCTGGAGTTACTTGATCTCTCTTCCTGAAACCCAGTGCAGTTTCGGTAACTAGAGACTTGGCTGATTTTGCAACAACCTTGCAAATCTGAAGTTTGATTCTATTACCTCTTCTCGGTGGATTTCTGATCACTCTCCTGTTCTCTACTTCTCCATGGTTGGTTATTCCTCCATTTTCCATTTTGGCTCAACTATTTGGTTCTAGGTGTGTGGGTACGTACGTACGTGATCAATGAAGAAAATATAATGAGCTTATTATCGCTATCTTCTAGAGAGAGATAGAGAGAAAGAGAAAGAATAGGAAATATAACGGAGAGCAGTAGAATGGAAATCTGAATTAGTTAGGTGAAGAAAACAAGCAAGGGGAGGTGGGTATTTATACGCTTCCTAACGATATCATTAGACTTAGAATTTTGGGTTTTCCAATAGTGTGAAGTATGTTCACACTTCATTCTAACGTTATGGACTGATCGTGGACTGAAGTATGTTCACACTTCACACTCACTCGTCAGGTTATGGACTTGTGGAGACAAGTATGTTCACACTGACAGTGACTGACTCCACACTCTACAGCGGGGTGCGAATGTAATTTCTAACAAGACAAGAAGAACCATTAGTGGCAAGTTGTGGTTGGCTGTGAACGAATAGATAAGTAAGGTATTTTGAACCTATTTCTGGTTTGTCGCAATCATATAAGAGACGATAGATTGTACGGACAAAGTCTAAAGTGGCAGCGTGTCATATGAAAAGGAATATTCTATTTTAGTCAGCATCTCATAAAAGTAGTTTTATTTTAAAGGTTAATTTTATTGACTTTAGCGTAAAAGGTTAATTTTAGGGATATTTTGACTTTGGGTCACAACAAAGTGACGGAGTTGCGCTTGGGTCACCCTTTTAAATTTTAATTAGAGTTTGGAGTCATGGGCCGCTTTTGACTATTTGGGGGACTCGATTATATCTTGAATGACTAAAATGACCTTAACGGTCTCTAGTTTTACTAACTAAACCAAACAAATCCTAATCTTCAATGTCCTACCATTAACGTGAATACGAACACTTCTTTGTGAATCGTGAATGGTATTTCTTTTTCTTAGCTAGTCTACACTACATCATTACCTTCTCCATCAAGTGACAAGAATTCTTTTATTTTATCATTTTGCCTAACCCCACAATCATCAATCGAAACCAAAATCCGCACGATAGTAATACTCATTGCAACTCAAGATCCAAAATTGGGGAAAACTTTATACCTTTGTTTATGGGTAAAAATCGTTTCGCCGATTTCGGTAATTTCGGTGGGTGAGTGAGAAATGGTTCAAACCCTAAACAAATGTGTTGCACGTGAGCACTTTATAGATTCGAGAGATCGATCTCGTACAAGTCCGGCCTAAACCAAGAAACGGCCGTTTCCGGACTTCACTTCGGTCACAAAGTGGAGGAGAAGGGTTGATTTGGGGAGGAAGCAAAGAAAGGTGTTGAGGAGAGTAGTATCTCGACTTGTATCGTAAAGTGAAAGCTAGGAAGCTTGCAAGAGATGGAAGCTTTTGGGAGAGCTTGCAAAGTTGCCTTTCGAGAGTGTAAGTGTAGTATATTTCTCCGACCGAGACTTGTTATGCAGTGGAAATAGGTAAGACCTATTTATACAAGTCGAGTTTGAAACGTTACTTCGGCCTCATGAAGGAAGAGAGTAAAGGGTGAAATAATGGGAGGAGGTGGTAACCGCATGGTTTAATGGGCGAAAACGTTTTTCACCATTATTTCCTCTTTTATTTGACCGCTTTATTCCTTTTCACGCTTTCTTAATGTGAGCGTAGTGTACGCCGCATCTTCGTGCCCGCCAAACCAAAACCCTAAAGAAGCATCCCCGCTTTTGTTGATGTCTCGAGTGTTGGTTGCATCTTGAGTGCAAGTGGCGCCGGCTAGTGGCGCGTGTGGCATGAGCCAATGGCATGTGCGGAATGCCTTGGTGGTAGTTTGCACGTTTGCAAGTTGGGCTACCATGTGTGTGTGGCATGTCGGTTTGCGTTAGGTGGCATGTGCGGAATGCCTTGGGTGGCGAGGTTGCACGGTTTACAAGTTAGGATACCGGCGTGTGTGTTTGGCATGTGCCAATGGCATGTGCGGAATGCCTTGGTGGTAGGTTACACGTTTGCAAGTTAGGATACTAGCGTGAATGTTTGGCATGTGCCAATGGCATGTGCGGAATGCCTTGGTGGTAGGTTGCACGGTTTGCAAGTTAGGCTACCGGCGTGTGTGTTTGGCATGTGCCAATGGCATGTGCGGAATGCCTTGGTGGTAGGTTGCACGGTTTTGCAAGTTAGGCTACCGGCGTGTGTGTTTGGCATGTGCGAATGGCATGCGTGGCCATTAGGGCCGTGACCTTGATAGGGAAACTAGCTAGCGAGCATGTTGGCATGTGCCAATGGCATGCGTGGCGATTAGGGCCGTGATTTTGCTAGGGAAACTAGCTAGCGAGCATGTTAGCATGTGCCAATGGCATGCGTGGCGTTAGGGCCGTGATTTTGCTAGAAATCGGCTTAGCGAGCATGTTGGCATGTGCCAATGGCATGCGTGGCCCGTTAGGGCCGTGATTTTGCTAGAAACTGGCTGCGAGCATGTTGGCATGAGCCAATGGCATGCATGGCCGTTAGGGGTGATTTCGCTAGGGAAACTAGCTAGCGAGCATGTTGGCATGTGCCAATGGCATGCGTGGCCGTTAGGGCCGTGGTTTTGCTAGGGAAACTAGCTGCGAAACCATGTTGGCATGTGCCAATGGCATGCGTGGTCGTTAGGGCCGTGGTTTTGCTAGGGAAACTAGCTGGCGAGCATGTTGGCATGTGCCAATGGCATGCATGGCCGTTGACCTAGTTGCATGTTTTGCAGAGCCTAGGGCGCTATGTTTGGCGTGGGCCAAAGTCATAGCGACTTGGAAATATGGCTTGCGACACGTTTTGGCATGTGCCAATGGCACGTGCAGCCATGTTGACCTAGTTGCAAGTCTTGCAAACCTAGGGCGCTATGTTGGCGTGGGCCAAAGTCATAGCTAGCGACTTGGAAATATGGCTTGCGACACGTTTTGGCATGTGCCAATGGCACGTGCAGCCATGTTGACCTAGTTGCAAGTCTTGCAAACCTAGGGCGCTATGTTTGGCGTGGGCCAAAGTCATAGCGACTTGGAAATATGTCTTGCGACACGTTTTGGCATGTGCCAATGGCACGTGCAGCCATGTTGACCTAGTTGCAAGTCTTGCAAACCTAGGGCGCTATGTTGGCGTGGGCCAAAGTCATAGCCGACTTGGAAATATGGCTTGCGACACGTTTTGGCATGTGCCAATGGCACGTGCAGCCATGTTGACCTAGTTGCAAGTCTTGCAAACCTAGGCGCTATGTTGGCGTGGGCCAAAGTCATAGCGGCTTGGAATTTGGCGTTGTTGCCATGGTGCGCGATGTGCGGCTTGGTTTTAGCATGGTTGCCATGGTGTGCAAATATGCGGCTTGTTTTGGCATGGTTGCCATGGTGCGCAGTATGTGGCTTGGTTTAGCATTGTTGCCATGGTGCGATATGCGGCTTGTTTTGGCATTGTTGCCATGGTGCTGAAGATATCACGGCTTAGTTTTAGCATTATTGCCATGGTGCGCGGATGTCGGCTTGTTTTGGCATGGTTGCCATGGTGCGCGATATGCGGCTTGGTTTAGCATTGTTGCCATGGTGCGCAATATGCGGCTTGGTTTTAGCATTGTTGCCATGGTGCGCGAGTGGTGCGGCTTGGTTTGGCATTATTGCCATGGTGCGCGATATCTCACGGCTTGGTTTGGCATTCTTGCCATGGTGCGCAGATATGCGGCTTGGTTTGGCATTGTTGCCATGGTGCGTGAAGAGATGCGCTTGGTTTGGCATTGTTTGCCATGGTGCGCAGTGCGGCTTGGTTTGGCATTGTTGACATGGTGCGATGTGCGGCTTGGTTTGGCATTGTTGCCATGGTGCGCGATATGCGGCTTGGTTTGGCATTGTTGCCATGGTGCGCGCAGGTGCGGCTTGGTTTTGGAATTAGGGTTACGTATTTGAAAACCCTAATCTGGTATTTTGAAAAAATACCCCTATTAATTATTTACACCGAGTTAAATGCTCTTAGTTAATGTGTTGCGGGGTAACACTAGGTCATGGGGTTTTACGATTTTGCCCCTTGTTTAAAAACCACCATCAACATTAAGTCCCTGCTTAGCTCGGAGCAGGGGCTTTGTTGCGAGGTAAGCATAAGATGGTGACAAGCTATCAACAACAAACCGTAAAGAGAATTGAGGGAGGCTTATGCGACCTTTTATAAATAGGATTTGGAATCCTTGCCTGCAGTAGTTTTGCACAAATCGGGAGGTGGCACAATTGGTGGGCCGGTGCAACAGGGCGACGTTGGGAAGTTGGCGTGAGTTGGGAAGATGATTGTGCTATCTGGTGGGACCGGGCGCAAGGTGTGGAAGCTTTGCGTGCTTGCGGGGCGTGACTTGGGCGGCCATTGGGAAGTCGGCGCAATTGGTGGGGCCGGCGTGAGTGCAACTTGGGCGACATTGGGAAGTTGGGCGAGTTGGGAAGTTGGCGTGCTGGCATGGTGTGGACCCGGCGCAAGGTAGGGAAGGCGAGCGTGCTTGTTGGTGGCCAGGGACCCGCGCAACTTGGCGGCATTAGGCGTTCTTGTGAGCCCGCACGATTTTTGTAAAGGGAAATCCTTCCCTATTTCAGAATCTTCACGCCCATATATATAAAATCCCTTTCTCTCATCTTGCACCTTATTCATTTCATCCTTTCCTACTAGCGGCGAGTCCCAAAGAAAACCAGACTTCGGGTATGTCTTCCAAAGTACTTCTCTTGTTTCCTTTTTATGTAGGTGTAAACCCTAAGAGTGGGCATTTATATATTGCGCATATAATTTCTTGGCGTGTCTCTTGTAGAAAATATTGTATGTAGGCGCCAAGGGAAATATTGCATATATTATTCGAACCCGTAGGAAAGTGCTCCATATATAATTTTGAACCCGAAGAAGGATATTGCAGACGCACTTGAGCCGTATAAAATCTTTGCGTATAATTCTCGAACCACGTGAAGAAAATCTTTGCGTGTGCGATTTCGAACCCGTAGAGAATACTTGTATATGAATCCAGAAGAAGAATACCGTATATGTGCTTCATATGACTTCGAACCCGTAGGAAATATCGCATATATGAATTTTCGGTCTGAAAAGAAATATTGCGCGTGCAATTTTTGAACCCGTAGAAAAATGCTCCATATAAATTTTGAACCCGAAGAATGATACTTTGAGACGCACTTGAGCCCGTATAAAATCATGTATATAATTTGAAACACGAAGAAAATACTGCGTGTGTATTTTTGAACCTTCAAGAAAATCTGCGTGTGTATTTTTTTGAACCACTGAAGAAAATACTTGCGTGTGTATTTTTTGAACCCGTAGAGAATGCTCCATATATAATTTGAACCCGAAGAATGATCTTTGCGATGTGCGCTTTTGAGCCCGATAAAGAATACGCCCTTTCTCTTTTTTTTTTTTTTTTTTTTGTATTTCGAGGTTTTCCTTTGTTGGGCGCGGTTATGTGTCGGGAGATAATTTTGTCTTTCTCCGTGTGCAGATATCTTTTTACTAAGTTGTTATGAAGAAATCCGGTAAGATGTTACCCGAACAAATTTCGCCTCATCGAAAGATGTCCATAGTTCCAAACCAAACACGGATGATGAATTCTTCGTCAAAAAAACTTGCCTCTGCTCGGAAGAATCACCCGAGGTTTCGTGCCAATTTTGTTAACCTAGGTGGTGAAGATGAAAAGAAGACACGTTCAGTTCGCTAGAGAACACCATACGGTTCTGTCTTCATAAAGGGGTATATTCCTCTTCCAATATTGATTTCAGGATGTGCCAAAGCCCATTCCGTTCTTTTGATAGATGGGTTGAGTTCATGGTGTTGTTTCGAAGGAGAGAGGATGGTCTTTGGAAGGGCGCAAGATGTTAGCGCCGGAAGGATGCAAATTGTTAGCACGAGTGTGGTGCTGTGGCTAGCATGCGCGTGCGGCATGTGTGCCTGGCATGTGCGTCTGGCAAGCGTGTCCTGGGTAAGCACGTCTAGTAAGCGCGTCGCAGCAAGCGCTTCTTTCTTTCTTCTTCTGTTTCTTCTTTTGAAAAATGTCTAACTCAAGTTCGCGGGGAGGAATCGGTTCGGAGGATGATTACGGGGTAGAGCCACACGAAAACTTGCCTTTGGTGACCACCGTTGGTGACTTGGAGATGGGCGTTAGCCAATTGTCGGGCACCAGATGTGGCTCAAGCGGCGGATGATTCTCTCGATGGTTGCTGCCGTAGACATGGAAGAAGACCCTTTGCGAGTCGTGAGGCCAAAGTGCGGCGCGCTTTTTGATCCTCCGTACTTGGTTCCTTATCCAGGTCATGTGCTTGGTTGGCGGCTTGAACAAGTCGGCTAAGCACGAGGCGTTATACACCAGAATGCAGGAGAAGTATGGACATATGGCCACAACCAAGAAAGTCACTAGTCGATTTTGCACTTTGGTTAAGCGTGTGGAAGAGGCTTTATCTTCCATCGAGGATATGCGTGAGGTGACCGGTCCATCGTTTTCGAAGACGTTATTGCCGATTGGGAGCACCATCGCGACGTGTGCGTAGAAAAAGAGTTCAACACTTCGTGGTTTGTCGAAGGCCTTCTTGAGATCCAAAAGTTGAAAGATGCGAAGAATCGAAAGCCTTTCGCGAGAGGAGATTGCACGACGGAGGTGGAACTCAAAAGCTTTCCAAGATGTTGACTATAAAGAGAGCGGCTCTTGAAGATGCAAAGTTGACTTTTTCCAAGAAGAGCGGACTTACATTGGATGATTTTCCTTGAACGTTTCTCTGTTGATCTTTCATTTAGGTTCTTCTTTTTTTTTTTGAAAGACATATTGGATGTCCGGTTCAAAGCTTGACCTTTGATAGACAAATTTGGTAGCTTTTTTGGGTGTTGGATTATTTCCTTTGGATGAATGGTTTTGATAATATGACTCGATTATGTTTTTGGAAAGGAATATTGCTTCATGAGAGTGTGTGCTAGCAATTGGCACAAGACTCAACAATATGACGGTTTTACTAGGAACCTAAAAATAGATCGTATATCTTGTGCAATCTAAATTTACTCACTTCATAGGTTTTGTGAACACGCCCCTCTCCGTGTACAAGGCGCTTTCTTTGGTAGCATCTCGATTAGTCCCGATTCTTTGGTAGCGTCTTTAGCGAGTCTCCGGTTTCTCGTGTAGTTTTAACAACCGATAACCGGTTGTCTCGGCAACAGCCTGACCGAGTCGCAAGTCCCCAATCGCTGGTAGCATCTTCAACGAGTCCCAGTTTTTGTGTAGTTTTACAACCGGTAATCGGGGCGTCTAGCGATTGAGTCGGATCGAGCGGTAGCATCTTCTTAAGTCCCCGTTTTTCGTGTAGTTTTACAACTAATAACCGGTTGTCTGGTAGTTGCGTCGGATTGAGTCGCCTTCCCCCACCATCTTGACATCTCGGGTCGAAGAACGAGATCGACAGTCGACATTGTAGCCGATAGATCAATCCTCCCGCCGTGGTCGCCAATTGTTTATGGGTAAAAATCGTTTCGCCGATTTGGTAAATTCGGTGGGTGAGTGAGAAACTAGTTCAAACCCTAAACAAATGTGTTTGCACGTGAGCACTTTATAGATTCGAGAGATCGATCATGCAAGTCCGGCCTAAACCAAGAAATGGCCGTTCGGACTTGCTTCGGTCACAAAGTGGAGGAGAAGGGGTTGATTTGGGGAGGGAAGCAAAGAAAGGTGTTGAGGAGAGTAGTATCTCGACTTGTATCGTAGAAAGTGAAAGCTTAGGAAGCTTGCAAGAGATGGAAGCTTTTGGGAGAGCTTGCAAAGTTGCCTTTTTGAGAGTGTAAGTGTACTATATTTCTCCCGACCGAGACTTGTTGTCTGGTGGAAATAGGTAAGACCTATTTATACAAGTCGAGTTTGAAACGTACCACTGACCTCATGAAGGAAGAGAGTAAAGGGTGAAATAATGGGAGGAGGTGGTAACCGCATGGTTTAATGGGCGAAAACGTTTTCACCATTATTTCCTCTTTTATTTGACCGCTTTATTCCTTTTCACGCTTTCTTAATGTGAGCGTAGTGTACGCCGCATCTTTGACCGCCAAACCAAAACCCTAAAGAAGCATCCCCGGTTTGTGTTGATGTCTCGAGTGTTGGTTGCATTTGAGTGCAAGTGGCGCTGCTAGTGGCGCGTGTGGCATATGCCAATGGCATGTGCGGAATGCCTTGGTGGTAGTTTGCACGGTTTGCAAGTTGGGATACCAGCGTGTGTGCTTGGCATGTCTGCGATGGCATGTGCGGAATGCCTTGGTGGTAGGTTGCACGGTTTGCAAGTTAGGATACCAGCGTGTGTGTTTGGCATGTGCCAATGGCATGTGCGGAATGCCTTGGTGGTTGCAAGTTAGGCTACCAGCGTGTGTGTTTGGCATGTGCGGAATGCCTTGGTGGTAGGTTGCACGGTTTGAAAGTTAGGCTACCAGCGTGTGTGTTTGGCATGTGCCAATGGCATGCGTGGCCATTAGGGCCGTGACCTTGATAGGAAAACTAGCTAGCGAGCATGTTGGCATGCGTGGCCGTTAGGGCCGTGATTTTCTAGGGAAACTAGCTAGCAGCATGTTGGCATGTGCCAATGGCATGCGTGGCCGTTAGGGCCGTGATTTTGCTAGGGAAATCGGCTAGGCATGTTGGCATGTGCCAATGGCATGCGTGGCCGTTAGGGGCCGTGATTTTGCTAGGGAACTAGCTAGCGAGCATGTTGGCATGAGCCAATGGCATGCATGGCCGTTAGGGCCGTGATTTTGCTAGGAAACTAGCTAGCGAGCATGTTGGCATGTGCCAATGGCATGCGTGGCCGTTAGGGCCGTGGTTTTGCTAGGGAAACTAGCTGGCGAGCATGTTGGCATGTGCCAATGGCATGCGTGGCCGTTAGGCCGTGGTTTTGCTAGGAAACTAGCTAGCGAGCATGTTGGCATGTGCCAATGGCATGCATGGCCGTTGACCTAGTTGCATGTTTTGCAAGCCTAGGGCGCTATGTTTAGCGTGGGCCAAAGTCATAGCGACTTGGAAATATGGCTTGCAACACGTTTTGGCATGTGCCAATGGCACGTGCAGCCATGTTGACCTAGTTGCAAGTCTTGCAAACCTAGGGCGCTATGTTGGGCGTGGGCCAAAGCCATAGCGACTTGGAAATATGGCTTGCGACACGTTTTGGCATGTGCCAATAGCACGTGCAGCCATGTTGACCCTAGTTGCAAGTCTTGCAAACCTAGGGGCGCTATGTTGGCGTGGGCCAAAGTCATAGCGACTTAGAAATATGGCTTGCGACACGTTTTGGCATGTGCCAATGGCACGTGCAGCCATGTTGACCTAGTTGCAAGTCTTGCAAACCTAGGCGCTATGTTGGCGTGGGCCAAAGTCATAGCGACTTGGAAATATGGCTTAGCGACACGTTTGGCATGTGCCAATGGCACGTGCGGCCATGTTGACCTAGTTGCAAGTCTTGCAAACCTAGGGCGCTATGTTGGGCGTGGCCAAAGTCATAGCGGCTTGGAATTTAGCGTTGTTGCCATGGTGCGCGAGTGTGCGGCTTGGTTTGGCATGGTTGCCATGGTGCGCAATATGCGGCTTGTTTTAGCATGGTTGCCATGGTGCGCAGATGCGGCTTGTTTTGGCATGGTTGCCATGGTGCTAGTGATGTGCGCTTGGTTTGGCATTCTTGCCATGGTCGCGGTGCGATGCGGCTTGTTTTGGCATTGTTGCCATGGTGCGTAGTATGCGGCTTGGTTTGGCATTGTTGCCATGGTGCGCAGATGCGGCTTGTTTTGGCATGGTTGCCATGGTGCGCGATGTGCGGCTTGGTTTGGAATTGTTGCCATGGTGCGCGAGGGTGCGGCTTGGTTTGGCATTGTTGCCATGGTGCTGCGATGTGCGGCTTGGTTTACATTCTTGCCATGGTGCTAGATATGCGGCTTGGTTTGGCATTGTTGCCATGGTGCGCAGTGCGGCTTGGTTTAGCATTGTTGCCATGGTGCGCAATATGCGGCTTGGTTTGGCATTGTTGCCATGGTGCGCGAGATGCGGCTTGGTTTGGCATTGTTGCCATGGTGCGCGAGGGTGCGGCTTGGTTTTGGAATTAGGGTTACGTGGTTGAAAACCCTAACTGCATATTTTGAAAAAATACCCCTATTAATTATTTACACCGAGTTAAATGCTCTTAGTTAATGTGTTTGCGGGTAACACTAGGTCATGGGGTTTTACTGATTTTACCCCTTGTTTAAAAACCACCATCAACAACAACGCAAATCAGTTAATTCTCTTCAAAATGCCCTTCTCAATTAAGTGTAATTTCCTTTCTCCGGATTTAGTAGTATATATCTTATTCAACATCTGAGTTCTATCCCTAATTATCAATGTGATTCGCGCAATGGAAACCCTTAATTGATAATTCCGCCTTCACTGTTAATCTTAAATCTATTGCATTCTTTAGGAACTTCTCCACTATCACCATCAGAAGACAAGAAGATGAAGTGAATTAGAAGAGATGCAAATGCAATTACTAAACTTATCATTTTGCTTTTTTTTTTTTGTTGTTGTTGTTGTTGTGTTTTTCCTCATGTCCCATGATTGCTTTGATATGAATTTGAGAAGGAGGTGTGAGAGTGTTAAAGCCGCTTTTTGCTACAGAGAGAATGAGGTACAATGGATTTAGGAAATAAACAACAACCTCATCTCCTGATCATCATTTTTCGCATACAAGGTGCTTGTGGAAAGGCTCGACGAGTGTTCTTGAGATTGAATGTGTGTTCTCTCCACCAAAGACGTGTTACACACACGAACGATGTTACTAAATATAAATTAATTAAAAAATATATATATTTTGGTAACGGTCAAGACGATCAATAACGGTCCGTGACCCAAACTCTAATTGAAATTTTGGGGTGACCCAAAGGCAATTCTGGTCACCTTGTTGTGACCCAAAGTAAAAATATCCCTTAATTTTATTGACAAAAAAAGAAAGAAAAGAAATTACATCTGAACGATGCTTCCACTAGAGGTGTAAATTGGGCTCACAAAGACGAGCACAAAGACAAAGACAAAGACGCTAAAATCTCGAGCGAGCCCAGCCAAAGATGTGATTTAGCCCAAGACGGCCCAAAGACGTTCGTCTCATGTGCTGTGGCTGGGTTAGCCTAATCGGACACAGTAGCACGACACAAGACGTTGGCACCTGATAAGCACGTGGCCCACCTCAAAGACAAAGACGTTAAGAAAGCACGTCATAGCATGCACAAGTATACCATAATACATCACATTTTGTGTATATTTCACAAAAGAGTCACTATTCTAGCTAGTTTTTGATATTTAATGCTGGCTTATTTTTATAACAACACATGTAATACCTAAATATTTGGAAAATATATTCCAATATCGTTGTTATAATGTCGTTACCTATATTTGACTAGAACATTAATTTACATGACAATGATCCAATTTTATATTGGATGGGCTATTTCTTTTTATTGAATAAAACTTGTTAATTTTATTTGAAATAATTTCAAATGATATGTTCTCTATTTAAATTCTCGTGATAATGTCCGACTTAATGTATACATTAAGTGATTTCAAATTGTTTATAACACGTGTGCCAACACGGCCCAGCACGGCCCAGCACGTTTATTCGTGTGTTGTGCCCATGGGCTGTGCTGTGCTTAGCTTTTGACTAGTAAAGCACAGCACGGCACAACACATTTAAATCGTTGGCATAGCACAGCACTAGCACGTGAAGCACGCGACTTCGTGTGGCGGGCTGTGCCGGGCCGGCACTTTTTACACCTCTAGCTTCCACCACCACAGATTCCACGGCTAATCAAGAAGCCGGTACGAAAATGTTGTGATGTCACAACAGATTGAGCAAAAGAATTGATATAAATATCTTGATTTTCACGAATCAAGCCATCTGGTTCAGAGAACGCAGCCATAAATCGAATTAACGATCAGAAAATGTATTAAATGTATTTTCATAAATTGGATAAGAGTTTCATTACATATACTTGAGTATATAAATCTATGTCACTTTAAATATCCGATTTCGGCTAGTAACACTCCAGGTGGGTTAATCTAAACCAACCATTAAATACTACAAAGGGCAGGCACTATAACTATATGAGCACCCCTTAACTAACTATTACTGGCACACAACCTGATAGCCCCTACTTCCTACACTGTGACATTCCACTCTCCTTGAAAACATCCTTGTCCTCAAGGATGGAAGTTGAGTGAAGCACCAAAAGTTGGGGAGACCAAGCCTGCTGTAACTGGAGAAGCACCAATTGTGTCTGTAGTCGATAGATTCCCATCCACTTGTGGTCGTCGTAGCCCCTGGAATACACTTGAGAAGCACAAGAACAATAATGCCAATGAATACACATGTGAGGCTCGTACACACTTCCAAAACCAAGTCAATAACCAACCTGCCTCCTTCCTTGCAGAATGCAAAAAATCAACCAAAGGGACCCGACATTTTTGTGATTTTCCTAAGGTAAATGATGACGTATCTTCATTACCTGCAGCTTGATGTATTGTTAGGAATACCTTTGGATTATGAACTACTATGAGCCTGAATGGAAGTACCATTATCCCGCCATCAAACTCTAGTTTGAAATAACGCTGCACTGGTTGAAACCCCATACACCACAGGTGGTAATAGTAAAAACTCTCATGTTGAATATGAGTTGAAGTCCGCAAAACAAACACAACAGAATTTGGATTTACCGTGTTAACTGTCTTGGTAACACTAAGAGCTTCATAAATCACAGGCGTAGGTAATGGAACGTGCAAAAATGATCCCCTTCTGAATTTCCACCTTAAGTACTCTACTCTCACCAACTTGTGTAGACTCTTAATTACCACGAGAAAGGCCTGAATTGCAAGTAATCTAGTGGTAATTATATAAATGTCCCTTGTTTTGAAGGGTTTCAGAATATCCTTATCATACAATAAATATACCCCTCATCTATTACAAGGAAATCTCTTAAATCTTTATTACCAAATTTGACCCCCTTGTATCTATTGAGTATTTCTTATTTTCCTCTTTCATTTCAGATCTAAAACATTCCTCTCTTCTCTCTATCTTTCCAGACAGCACCACCGTCTTCATCATCGCTACCACCACTACTTCTTTATCTCCACCACCACGTTATATGCTTCCACCAAATCAACCACCACCTCCTAAAATCTATTTTGATTAATTTTGAATTACAAGCCCTAAATCTAGTGAATCTACGAAAAACTTCATTCAAAAACCTAATCTCAAGCATCGTTTGGAAACCCAAGCGACTTAAAATCATCATTAATAACTCGAATCACAGATTGAATCATCATAAACAAATAAAAATCGATATCTTATTTCTCTTATTTAACATTCTGTTAATGGTGGTGGTGGTATTATAATTGGTGGCGATGTAGATAGAAATAGGTTTAAACAATGAAATTAATGATGGAGATCTTGGTGGTTCTGGATAGAATGATAAAATTGGAACGCTGGTTATGGTGAGGTTAAGATAATGAAATTGGTGATGGAGATAATGGTGCTTCCGATTTTTGTGCTGGTGGTGGTGGTGGTGGAAGTTGAGTATGTTGTTGCTGGTGGTGGTGGTGAGGTTGGAATGATAATATAGTGGGTTACTACTTCATCAACTGTTACGACTGTATCTGATTTGCAATTGAAAAAGGTTTGACAATTTTGGAGTTTTGTATTGTTGTGGTTGGTTTTTTAGTTACTTATGGATTTGTTATACGCTAAATTTGTTATGTATTGGTGATGGAGATAATGGTACTTATGGATTTTGTTGTAATTGATTTTGTTTGAGATTCAATTTACAAATTTAGGTCTAAATTCATAAACTAAAACTCAGATTTCAAATTATTTGAATATTTTTGAACTTTGATTTCCATTGTTTTTGTTCCAAAGGAATTTTCAATTGTTACAATTACTAATGTTATCGATCGGCATATATTGCAATAGGGTCAGGACTAGTGGAAGAAAATGAAAAGTACCAAAAGTGTACTACAGATTTGGAGGTTGGGAAACGGATGTAAATTGGTGATGGTGTGGAGCAAGATAAATATTGATGGTGAGATGGCGATGGTACTGGTTTTTGTGGTGGTGATGGTCCTGCTTTCGTTGTATTTGTTTCTAATGCTTTATAGTTCTTGTATGCTAAGTTTGATGTATCAACAATAGAAATTGACCTTAGTTTAGGGAGTCAACAACCAATGTTTGTGTATCAACAATGGAAAAATGGAATCAACAACCAATATTTATGTATCAACAATAGAAATTGATCTTAGTGTAAGGAGTCACCAACAAATATTTGTGTATCAACAATAGAAATTGACCTTAGTTTAGGGAGTCAACAACCAACGTTTGTGTATCAACAATGGAAAAATGGAATCAACAACCAATATTTGTGTATCAACAATAGAAATTGACCTTAGTTTAGGAAGTCAACAACCAATGTTTGTGTATCAACAATAGAAAAATGGAATCAACAACCAAATTTGACAAATATTTTTGAACTTTTGATTTTTTGGATCAACTTCAGTTGTTGACACCGGCGGCGGCGGCGGTGGCGGTGGCGGTTGTATTTGGAGGCAGCGGTGGTGGTGGTGGAGGCGGCGGTGGTGGAGGAGTGGTGGTGGCGGAGGCGGTGGAGGAGTGGTGGTGGTGGCGGATTGGTGGTGGTGGCGGAGTGGTGGTGGCGGCGGTGCTGTTGGTGGTGGTGAAATGAAATAATAGAAAAATCTATTTTTTAATGGATAATATTTTTAAATGGAAAATAATATTGTAAATGAGGGTATTAAGGTAATCTATTTTTTAATGGAAAAGGTATTTAAATGATAGGGGTATTTATATTGTTGTATAAGGGTATATTTATTGTGTGTCAAAACTAAGGGTATTTAATAAATTTACCCAGTAATCTATGAGGACCCGAATGATAACCTAACTCTCTCTTGTAGAGGAAATTTCCAAAAGACTTTAGATGGAAGCAACTTAGGACGTTGGGAAGGACTAATTTGCCAATAATACCACTGATTTTTAACAATCGTGGGAACTGAGATGTTAAGCCCCAAATGATATGTAAACTCCTTGGAATTAATCAGTAACAAAATATCATTAGCCTGACCAACATATGTAGTTCTTTTCAAGTACTTTGACTCTCTACAAACCCCCAACAAGCGATGGTAGCATGCTAGAAAATATATAAAAGTGAAAGAAACAGTGCGAGGATGATACTGAATTGCATTAGTACCTGGTTGTCTAAGAAGATATTGAATAGTGTTGTAGGACTCTTGTGAAGCATTATGTAAGCCAAGTGGAAACTGCAAGAGAATATCAGCATTACCGTAATTCTGTCGCCACACTATACTCCCAACTAATTTATCAAGGAATAAAATTTCAAACTACTCAAGCCTTTCCAAAGAATACAAAAATGAGCTTGGAGACACCATTTGCAACAATCGGGGATTACGAATCCCAGCTTCACAGAACATACTACTCCTCCAACCAATTGAGAACAACTTGTATTTCCACCGCAATAAGTCAACCCTCAATAAGATATTTAAAATTTGAATCAGAAACAGTAAGATTTGATCCCTGTTCATGTATACCAAATGCAACCCCGATGCTTGAAAGATAAAATGGAGTCGTAGCGATGACATGAACTCGATAATATAAGCATTGCAAGAATTTTAAACTCATGGCAAAAAAATCGGAGCTTATCACCTTGTATATCAACAATTAGGAAAAATTTCATATGAAAAACATTTGCAAAAATAGACAAGAAGATATCGTCTTGTTTCCCATTCAAACTCCATAATGGTATACAACAATAATATTCAAGATCACCAGCTAAATTCAAGACCTGGGGCAGTTGGGAAGTTAACTTATCTGCTGGTATGTGAACTCCATCACTTGCGACGAAACACGGTAAGCACATAAGGTGAACTGCAATCACCTCAAGTAACTCACATATTAGCTGGGAGACAAAAATTTCTGCTCGAAATTTGTTGTTGATGAATACTGTAAAGTTTGCGAGTTGTTTTATTGGGGAATTACAAGGGTGCATTTGAGTAAAAACCATGTGAGAAGTCCGTGGGTTTGGTTGTACACATTGAACCTTGAGATTGCAATCTGCAAAACAACCATAACACAAAAAAATTCTCTCCTTGCTCTCTTCGACATCTTCTTCTTCAACAAAGAAAAATGGAGGAATCAAGTCCACCTCTAGAGAATCATTGATTTCATCCACATCAGAAGGAATTAACTCCACATCTGAAGAATTACTCACTTCAATGACAGGGGAAGCAATTGATTTGACTACGACAAAGGTTGAAGCTTCTTTTCTTCAATCGATGGAGTCAACTCATCGAAATCGGAATCAATTCTTCAGCCTACAACTATATGTTGCCTCTGTAACCCTAGCTTCTTTCACTGTTGAAGAGTCGTGACTCAATTTGGGTACCGAATCTACAATGAAAATCTCTTCCTCCTCCTTCGAATTAACGAATTGTTCTTCAAATGGTGGTACCTGAATGGATTGCCATCTAACCCTTTCCTGTGAGATTTCATTATGTAATCTCCAAAGCCGACGATTTCTACTCCATGAAGATACATCGTTAGATAGATCTCTATATTGTGTCCTGGGCAGATCAAGGTAATGGTTATAGGCTTCATCTTTTCCCTAACTAGATACCAATAATGCCTAGATCGATACGAAAAGAATTTGGATAAATTTGTGCGGAAAGAACGACTGATGCCAATTGTTGTGATGTCACAATGCATTGAGCAAAAGAATTGATAGAAATATCTTGATTCTCACGAATCATGCCATCCGGTTCGAGAATGCAGCCATAAATCGAATTAACGATCGTAAAAATGTATTTTCATAAATTGGATAAGAGTTTCATTACGTATATACTTGAGTATATAAAGTTATGTCACTCTCTCAATATCCGACGGCTAGTAACACTCCAGCCCGAACATGTTTTATCACGGTTTTTATTTGTTGTTCGAACCGTTATTTATTTGGTGTGACTCTTTATAAATGACAAATTGAGAACGTTATTAAGTATGACGGATAGTCACGTCACCAATCTGTTGTTAAATATCACGCTTATTGACGACTTTAGAGGCCTTCTATAGGGTGACTAGATTGGATTTTGTCCAAGTCACACATTCATGGTCCTCAAAATTGAGTTTTAAGAAAAAAAATCAAAAATTCAAAATTGATCCATTCTCAATTATTTTTCGTGATTTTTTGCACTTGAGAGATCTTAATAATTATATCTATCATAAACGGAAATAAATTTATGATCAAAGAATTTTTGGATTGAAATTTCATAAAAGAAAAAAAAAATCTTAAGATTTTAATTTTTCAAGTTTAACAATTTTAAGTTGTTTTTCTTCGACTAGTTTACATACTATAGTTTATAATCATTGTATTGTATACGGGTTTTAAGTAATTTAGATAAATTTTATCGTAATCAAGAATTTTTGGTTTCCAAAATTTACCGTAAAAAACGGGTCACGCGCGGGTCGACGGGGCGAAGAAGAAAGGATCCATGGGTAAGTTTGCAACGCATATGGTGTTGCGAACTGTGTGACTTATCTGACCGTTGCTAATTGTCAGGGCGACTGCTACCGATTAGCAACGATTATATATGTTGCAATATTTGGATTTCTTGGTCGGCCCATATGTTGCAATATTTGGATTTCTTGGTCGGCCCCTACTGCTGCAGCAGTAATCTAGTTATATGTTAATTACAATAACAGTCAATATTATAATGGAGGCATTTTTATACAAATAAAAATACTAATTCAAACGAGAATGTTCCGTCTTTTTTATTTTGCTAACGTTTCAGATTTTTGTATTCAGATTTTGGCAATCAAAAATCCTTTCAGATTTAAATTTATTGTTTCCGAAATTCATTTAGATTCATATGTCCCTTATCATCTGAAGCGGATTTTGGAATCTACACCATAATGATTTCAAATTAAATCCAAAATCAACTTTATTAACTATTTTTTTTCAAAGAAATTGAATCTTTGGATACAAATGGAAAGATAAATACTAGCAACCATACATATCGAACGTTAAAACTGAGTTCAGTCTACTGTCACTCTGCCACTCTAATACCTTACATATCGAACATTAAAACTGAATTCAGTCTACTGTCACCCTGCCACTCTAATTTGGTCGCTCTTCGAGTTACATAAGCTTTTGACCACTTAATCATGTTATCACTTGAAACATCTCCAAGTACTCCATCTCTCTCGCATAACATCACACTTATCACGCATCATAATCTTTATTATTTTAATTGAAGAAGGTGCTGCTGGATCCCAGTATCCTGTATAACAAGATACCATCTTAGTATAAGATATCATGATTTCTATGTGTCATCCACATTTCCAAACTTGTAAATATCTGATTGACGTCACATTTCTATGTGGTTCTCACATATGTATGCAATGTGCATGTGTGCAAGTTCACCTGCCGACAATTGTGAAAGCTCGTACCTTGTCCATGGTGCAGATTCCTGAACATTTGCTTGGGATAGTTCTGCTTCCCAATAGTTGTTTAACTTCTCATTTCCTGTTGCTGCATATCACCACATTTGGCATTAGATAGGGTACTACTGACCACAATCAATCAAAACTCAATAGTAAAGCCTGATGACAAATGATAGAGTGTCCAAGAAAGAGTTCAAGTAGTGTTGGACACGAGCGTTGACAAGCCAAAAAATCTAGAAGGACATCCCTTGTTACACAGGATGCTGAACTACGTATACTTGAGAAAACAATACCTAACTAAATAGATTACGAACAAGCATAAACTGGAAGACCATGCAAATATAAGATGATGGTGGTGATGGCGCAGTTGAGGCAATATACATGCATCCTACAAATGCAGAAGGAATTCATTGGATGCTACAACAGATGCAAGACAAAATGTGGAAGTTAATAAAACTCTCACCTTGCGCACTAGGTTCGAAGTTTCGTAACCTTCCAAAAGACTTAAAGGCACTAGGCTCCCATTATTTGATCCATTGACACCTGTATACAAGCAGGTTCATCAACTATAACTTTACAAGTATTCTCATTCTCTTCACATATAACATAAACAATGTGGCATTACTTTTTCAACTATAGTTATAATAAAGACCAAGTAATAGCATCAGCAAGGTGACACTGACAGTGACTGACTCCACACTCTACAACGGGGTGCGAATGTAATTTCTAACTAGATGACCGCATGCGGTGGGGAGGCCGACGGAGAAATTCGTCTGTTTTTTTATGGGTATGGGTTTACCCGACCCAAAAATTTATTTGTCTTCTTAACCCGATACCATGAACTCGTTTTTCCAGAGTTGATCGAATCCAATCATCCGATTGATTTATTCGAGTTTTCTTAAAAATGTTTAACATGAAATCTATCTCATTTTATTGTATATGACTGAAATTTGCTATCAATTTGTTTGATTATGTCTATTGGAATCTCTAATTCATGAAATTGAAATGCAGATTGTGACTGACAAAGTGCATTTGTCATCACATGTAGAAGGCCTCCCTTTGGGTCGGCCAATTAACACGTAAGATGAGTATATCCATGTGCCCTTTTAAGTTTCCCCAAATGCATGATCAAATATCTTATACGCTAGAATTGGGTCTATTTGTGCACATAGAATTGGGTCTATTTTGCATTATTTATTAATTAGTTACACTCTTCTTTTAGCCAAGTTATTAACTACTTTCACTCATGTCTTTTTTTTTTTTTAAAGCGAACTTTCACTAATGTCTCATGCCCAGTTGACCACTCTCTCATGTATCACTAGATATGGGCACGTTCAATACTTTGGACTTCTGACACATGTTACCAACTAAAACCCAGCGATTACCATGCATTGGACGATAGTTATCGTATTTTAGTCGCAAGTATCCAGCTCATGAACCTAACTTTCTTCTCGGTCCTCCGTCCGCCTCTCTTTCTTCTCTCTCTTTCTTGCTCCTTCTCATACACAGTTACAAAAATATGATTTTTACAACAACAATTACTACTAAGCTCATATACGAAGGAAATGAAAAGAACCCGTAGAGTAGTAAAATAGTAAGATGGATATTTATAAATAGAATTTATACGAGTGGAATCAGAAGATGGAATCATGGAGGTTTGTGGCTAAATTAAGGTGGTAAACCGATGGGTAGTGGATGATTTTATTTATTTTTTGCTCGATAATGGGTAATGAATGAATGCAAAGGTACTATGTAGTCTTATGCAGAAATGAATGACACTTTCTATATTGCAAGCACTGGTTCTTCTACAACTATTTTTTTAGGGGAAGTTTTTCTACTGCACCAATGATTTCTATTGTATGTAATTTTGCTTCAGATTGTTGTTCGTTTTATTTTTTAAGGTGGGTCGAATATGGCCTAACGGTCGGACCATAGAAGGCCATATCCGAAAATTTCATCTTCTTCACCCGAATCCCTGCTACTGTAACTATATCATTCTCTGCTACGGTAGGTGATCGAATCTAATTATATTTCAAGCTGCAAGTCAATGGGTTGAAATATAAAAGCTTCAAGTTGATCAAATTCATAAAATCAAACAGAGAGAGTTTTCTTAATTTTTTTGTAGTTTGAAAATTTTGAAGAAGAAATCTATCGATTATGATCAAATCAATGGATATTTTGATGAAATTTGGACATGTAGTTTGTAGATTTTACTGTATTTGAAGGAAATTTTCGATCAATTTGAATGATTATCTCAAATTGGATCTTAATTTGATGAAATTGAAAAAACAAAAAACCAATTTTAATTTTCTTGCACAAACTTTGTGACTGACATGATGCAGATTTCTCATCACATAGAAGGCCTCCTTAACAGTCGGCCAACAAGACAAGAAGAACCATTAGTGGCAAGTTGTGGTTGGCTGTGAACGAATAGATAAGTAAGGTATTTTGAACCTATTTCTGGTTTGTCGCAATCATATAAGAGACGATAGATTGTACGGACAAAAGTCTAAAGCGGCGTGTCATATGAAAAGGAATATTCTATTTTAGTCAGCATCTCATAAAAGTAGTTTTATTTTAAAGGTTAATTTTATTGACTTCGGCGTAAAAAGGTTAATTTTAGGGATATTTTGACTTTGGGTCACAATAAAGTGACTCCGAGTGCGTTTTGGGTCACCCCAAAATTTTAATTAGAGTTTGGGTCATGGACCTGCTTTTGACCGTTTGGGGACTCGCCATATCTTGAATGACTAAAATGACCTTAACGGTCTCCTAGTTTTACTAACTAAACCAAACAAATCCTAATCTTCAATGTCCTACCATTAACTTGAATACGAACACTTCTTTGTGAATCGTGAATGGTATTTCTTTTTCTTAGCTAGTCTACACTACATCATTACCTTCTCCATCACGGACAAGAATTCTTTTATGTTATCATTTTGCCTAACCCCACAATCATCAATCGAAACCAAAATACGCACGATAGTAATACTGTTGCAACTCAAGATCCAAAATTGGGGAAAACTTTATACCGCAAATCGTGTTAATTCTCTTCAAATGCCCTTCTCAATTAAGTGTAATTTCCTTTCTCCTGGTTTAGTAGTATATATCTTATTCAACATCTGAGTTTTATCCCTAATAATCAATGTGATTCGCGCAATGGAAACCCTTAATTGATAATTCCGCCTTCACTATTAATCTTAAATCTATTGCATTCTTTAGGAACTTCTCCACTATCACCATCGAAGACAAGAAGTTGAAGTGAATGAGAAGAGATGCAAATGCAATTACTAAAGTTATCATTTTGCTTTTTGTTGTTGTTGTTGTTGTTGTTGTTGTTGTTGTTGTGTTTTTCCTCATGTCCCATGATTGTCAGTATATGAATTTGAGAAGGGAGGTGTGAGAGTGTTAAAGCCGCTTTTGCTCTACGAAGAATGAGGTACAATGGATTTAGGAAATAAACAACAACCTCATCTCCTAGGATCATCATTTTTCGCATACAAGGTGCTTGTGGAAAGGCCCTGAGTGTTCTTGAGATTGAATGTGTGTTCTCTCCACCAAAGACGTCAAGTTACACACACGAACGATGTTACTAAATATAAATTAATTAAAAAATATATATATTTTGGTAACGGTCCAAGACGGTCAATAACTGATTCCGTGACCCAAACTCTAATTAAAATTTTAGGGTGACCCAAAGGCAATTCTCGGTCACTTTGTTGTGACCCAAAGTAAAAATATCCCTTAATTTTATTGACAAAAAAAGAAAGAAAAGAAATTACATCTGAACGATGCTTCCACTAGAGGTGTAAATTGGGCTCTGACAGCACGAGCACAGCACAACACGCTAAAATCTGAGCCCAGCCCAGCCCAGCATGTGATTTAGCCCAGCACGGCCCAGCACGTTAGCTTCATGGGCCAGCCGGATTAACCTAATCAAGACACAAAAGAGTACGACACGGACGCGACACGGATAAGCACGTGGCCCGACCCAGCCAAAGACGTTAAGAAAGCACGTCATAGCATGCACAAGTATACCATAATACATCACATTTTGTGTATATTTCACAAAAGAGTCGTTATTCTAGCTAGTTTTTGATATTTAATGATGGCTTATTTTTATAACAACACATATAATTCCTAAATATTTGGAAAATATATTCCAATATCGTTGTTATAATGTCGTTACCTATATTTGACTAGAACATTAATTTACATGACAATGATCCAATTTTATATTGGATGGGCTATTTCTTTTATTGAATAAAACTTGTTAATTTTATTTGAAATAATTTCAAATGATATGTTCTTTATTTAAATTCTCGTGATAATGTCCGACTTAATGTATACATTAAGTGATTTCAAATTGTTTATAACACGTGTGCCAACACGGCACAGCACGGCCCAACACGTTTATTCGTGTGTTGTGCCCATGGGCTGTGCTGTGCTTAGCTTTTGACTAGTAAAGCACAGCATGGCACAACACATTTAAATCGTTGGCACAAAGACAAAGATCGGCACGTGAAGCACGCGACTTCGTGTGTCGAGGCCGTCTTAAAGCAAGACGTTTTTACACCTCTAGCTTCCATCACCACAGATTCCACGGATGATCAAGAAGCCGATACGAAAATGTTATGATGTCACAACAGATTGAGCAAAAGAATTGATAGAAATATCTTGATTTTCACGAATCAAGCCATCTCGGTTCGTAGAAGGCATCCATAAATCGAATTAACGATCAGAAAATGTATTTTCATAAATTGGATAAGAGTTTCATTACAGATACTTGAGTATATAAAGCTATGTCACTTTCTCAATATCCGGCGGCTAGTAACACTCCAGGTGGGTTAATCTAAACCAACCATTAAATACTACTAAGGACATGCACTATAACTATATGGGCACCCTCTGACTGACTAATACTGGCACACAACCTGATAGCCCCTACCTCCTACACTGTGACATTCCACTCTCCTTGAAAACATCCTTGTCCTCAAGGATGGAAGTTGAGTGAAGAACCAAAAGTTGGGGAGACCGCGCCCGTCAGTAATCGGAGAAGCACCAATTGTGTCCAGTCGATAGATTCCCCTCCACTTGTGGTCGTCGTAGCCCCCGGAATACACTTGAGAAGCACAAGAACAATAATGCCAATGAATACACATGTGAGGCTCGTACACACTTCCAAAACCAAGTCAATAACCAACTGTCTCCTTCCTTTTAATGCAATTCTTATGTTCTCCGCAAAATCAACTTGAGGACTCGACATTTTTTTGTCATTTTCCTAAGGTAAACAGATGGCGTATCTTCATTACCTGCAGCTTGATGTATTGTTAGGAATACCTTTGGATTGTGAACTACTATGAGCTGAATGGAAAACCATTATCCCGCCATCAAACTCTAGTTTGAAATAACGCCGCACCGGGTTGAAACCCCATACACCACAGGTGGTAATAGTAAAAACTCTCATATTGAATATGAGCTGAAGTCCGCAAAACAAACACAACGAGAATTTGGATTTACCGTGTTAACTGTCTTGGGAACACCAAGAGCTCCATAAATCACAGGTGTAGGTAATGGAAAGTGCAAAAATGAGCCCCTTCTGAATTTCCACCTTAAGTACTCTACTCTCACCAACTTGTGTAGACTCTTAATTACCATGAGAAAGGCCTGAATTGCAAGTAATCTATGAGGACCCGAGTGTCCAACTGATGACCTAACTCTCTCTTGTAGAGGAAATTTCCAAAAGACTTTAGATGGCAGCAACTTAGGACGCTGGGAAGGACTAATTTGCCAATAATACCACTGATTTTTAACAATCGTGGGAACTGAGATGTTAAGCCCCAAATGATATGTAAACTCCTTGGAATTAATCAGTAACAAAATATCATTAGCCTGACCAACATATGTAGTCCTTTTCAAGTACTTTGACTCTCTACAAACCCCCAACAAGCGATGGTAGCATGCTAGAAAATATATAAAAGTGAAAGAAACAGTGCGAGGATGATACTGAATTTCATTAGTACCTGGTTGTCTAAGAAGATATTGAATAGTATTGTAGGACTCTTGTGAAGCATTATGTAAGCCAAGTGGAAACTGCAAGAGAATATCATCATTACCATAATTATGTCGCCACACTATACTCCCAACTAATTTATCAAGGAAGAAAATTTCAAACTACTCAAGCCTTTCCAGCAATACAAAAATGAGCTTGGCTACACCATTTGCAACAATCAGATTACGATTCCCAGCTTCACAGAACATACTACTCTGCCAACCAATTGAGAACAACTTGTATTTCCACCGCAATAAGTCAACCCTCAATAAGATATTTAAAATTTGAATCAGAAACAGTAAGATTTGATCCCTGTTCATGTATACCAGCGCAACCTTGATGCTTGAAAGATAAAATGGAGCTGTAGCGATGACATGAACTGATAATATAAGCATTGCAAGAATTTTAAACTCTGTCACAAAAATCTGGAGCTGATCACCTTGTCTATCAACAATTAGGACAAATTTCATATGAAAAACATTTGCAAAAATAGACAAGAAGATATCATCTTGTTTCCCATTCAAACTCCATAATGGTATACAACAATAATATTCAAGATCACCAGCTGAATTCAAGACCTGGGGCAGTTGAGAAGTTAACTTATCTGCTGGTATGTGAACTCCATCACTTGCGACGAAACAAGGTAAGCACATAAGGTGAACTGCAATCACCTCAAGTAACTCACATATTAGCTGGGAGACAAAAATTTCTGCTCGAAATTTGTTGTTGATGAACACTGTAAATTTTGCGAGTTGTTTTATGAGAGAATTACAAGGGTGCATTTGATAAAAACCATGTGAGAAGTCCGTGGGTTTGGCTGTACACATTGAACCTTGAGATTGCAATCTGCAAAACAACCATAACACAAAAAAATTCTCTCCTTGCTCTCTTCGACATCTTCTTCTTCAACAAAGAAAAATGGAGGAATCAAGTCCACACCTAGAGAATCATCGATTTCATCCACATCAGAAGGAATTAACTCCACATCTGAAGAATTACTCACTTCAATGACAGGGGAAGGAATTGATTTGACTACGACAGTGGTTGGAGCTTCTTTTTCTTCAATCGATGGAGTCAACTCATCAGAATCAACAATCAATTCTTCAGCTACAACTATATGTTGCCTCTGTAACCCTAGCTTCTTTCACTGTTGAAGAGTCGTGACTCAATTTGGGTACCGAATCTACAATGAAAATCTCTTCCTCCTCCTTCGAATTAACGAATTGTTCTTCAAATGGTGGTACCTGAATGGATTGCCATCTAACCCTTGCCCAGGAGATTTCATTATGTAATCTCCAAAGCTGACGATTTCTACTCCATGAAGATACATCGTTAGATAGATCTCTATATTGTGTCTGTAGATCAAGGTAATGGTTATAGGCTTCATCTTTTGACCTAACTAGATACCAATAATGCCTAGATCGATACAAAAAAAAATTTGGATAAATTTGTGCGGAAAGAAACGACTCTGATGCCAATTATTGTGATGTCAAAACAGATTGAGCAAAAGAATTGATAGAAATATCTTGATTCTCACGAATTAAGCCATCTGGTTCAGAGAACGCAGCCATAAATCGGATTAACGATCGGAAAATGTATTTTCATAAATTGGATAAGAGTTTCATTACAGATACTTGAGTATATAAAGCTATGTCAATCTCTCAATATCCGACGGCTAGTAACACTCCAGGCCTGAACATGTTTTATCACAGTTTTTATTTGTTGTTCTAACCGTTATTTATTTGGTGTGACTCTTTATAAATGACAAATTGAGAACGTTATTAAGTATGACAGATAGTCACGTACCGAATCTGTTGTTAAATATCACGCTTATTGGCCGAATTTTGGAGGCCTTCTATAGGGTGACTAGATTAGATTGGAAGTTAATAAAACCCTCACGTTGCGCACTAGGTTCGAAGTTTCGTAACATTCCAAAAGACTTAAAGGCACTAGGCTCCCATTATTTGATCCATTGACACCTGCATACAAGCAGGTTCATGAACTATAACTTTACAAGTATTCTCATTCTCTTCACATATAACATAAACAATGTGGCATTACTATTTCAACTATAGTTATAATAAAGACCAAGTAACAGCATCAGCTTCATGAAACTTTTTGTAAACTCAGTTACCTGTAGATTGCATAGCCACACAAAACTTTTTGTAAACTCATTAAGAAACCAGCAAGGAAGCCAGCACCTCAAGAAAATACTCCCAAAACATCTGCACCGGTAGTCCTCCTGAGAAAGATGAGAAACCAGGATCAAACACCCACTAGAGTTTGATCTACATGTGTTAATATGCCTATTTAGAATTTTTGTGTTTCATATTACCAGTGAATAAATGTAGTTCATACAACTATCACTCAAACAGATAACGTTTAAATTATATAAGAAAAGAGACTTTGTTGACTTTGATGTATATTGACGTGTGCCATATCTTATGCAGAAAAAAAAAACACACATACGCAAGTTAATTAGGCACAAACTGTAAATCCAAACTTAAGGCCAGTCATACTTCATAAATTTATATCATGGATAAAATTTTGATAACCCCAACACAGACAAGAACTGATTCCAATTTTGTCCAATTTACATGGTGTTATTAAGATTGGTATACCATGGTAAAGTAGCCTGAACTCTTAAGAAGAAAATGAAGCCGACATGCAAAAATATTCAACAGAAAATTAATTCTCAATATAAGAAATACAGGAAAAGATTTTATTAAAAGAGTAAAACAAACCTTCAGACAGAACCAAATATAAGGAGGATGGACAAGATAAGTATTCATTATTCCTAGATTATTGAGAAACAGAGTGGTATTATAGTTCAATTCACATTTCCTAATAGATTTCTGGTGCCCAACAGAAAAAGAGGATTGCGAGATAGTCCCACTATACTTTTTATAGTGCTCCCACTAAAGATTTGGTAACAGAATGAACTTAGTAACTTCCGATATTATTTGTATATCACCAGTATCCTGCTACACTGCTCTACTTCACAAAAAGGGACTTACCAGGAAGTGATTCCTAAACTATTTATATATCACCAGTATCCTGCTACACTGCTCTACTTCACAAAAAGGGACTTAAGTGATTCAAGTCACATCATTTCTGACCGGAGCCAGCTTCAACCGATTTGATTACCTAGCAGCCTCTGGACCATCGATCATGTTAGTCTGTTGACTCCATTAGGGACCATTTTCATAAGAGAGCCATAGCCATTTCTTCCCACCAAGCTCCGCAGGATTTTCAGGCTGCATCAGAAAGAGATGATGACATGAGATAAATGCATAACAAGAACGGGTTCACTAATATCTAGAAGAAGAAAAAACATCAGTCACGAAGCGGCTAGAGATTAAAGTTGCATTATAATCAATATAAATGAAGATTAAAAACCACATTTACAGAAAGCCATTTCACTTGGTACTTGCTCATTACAATTAAGATACCAAGTTACAGCTCTTTTTTCTATCAAATGAAGCAATGCTACTGCGATACTAGTTAATCTACCAATCCTTAACAGTATTAATACATACATAATAGCCAACAAACTGGAATTAAAAAAAAAATGTTTAAAAGAATGGTAACCAATCATGCTCCACTAAGATAACACGATTAATAAACAAAGAACTAAAATGAGCATACATAAAGCAAATGAGCACATAATAAAAAGTAATTGCATTACCTAGAACAAAACTAGGGACATCAAGAGATTGGGATCAATTAAACATCAAAGCGAAAATTTCCCTAAACTTTATACACAAACTGAAACATGGAAGACATGAACCCTTATATTTTAGAGTTTGCTTTCTTACCCGTAGTACCAGAAACATCACCACACCACAATAGAAAGTTGCATGAGTCAAGCTACAAATAATGTTAATACCAAATGAAACCTAAGCACCAACAAAACTGTCAGAATAAACAAGAGAAAAGGATGTGCTATTGTAATGTCGCCGTTACCTTAAACCTAAATCTTCGTCAACATTAAAGGATCTTTAAAACTACACCCAAAAAAAAATCAGTGAATGAGCGAAAAAAAAAGAAAAGAAGATTGAAACCTAAACAAGACAAGTTAGCTAATTACAGATCTGGCACTTATAAAGAGTAATTGAAAAGAGAGAGGTTCTTACCTTGTAAGAGTCGTGACACCATCAATTACCAATAAACACCTGCAAACATCAAAACCCTTTTAAGTATTAGTGAGATTTAAACAGCATCTAGGGCTTAAATGTTTAGTGAAGAAATTAATAATAATAAAGAATAAATGGAAAATTGAAGGCTCGAAGATCATTACCTTCTACTTATATAGAGAAAAAACAAAATGAAAGTAGGGTTTCAGAAGGTAAAACAAAAATTGGGTTCGTTATACGGCAAAATCTTAACAACTATGGGTTGAGAATATAATGAAACAGGTACAATTGTGTGTGTGTGATTTGAGTAATTCGGGTTAGGGTTTGGTAGAATTCAGTTATATAAACTCTGAAGAGGAAGAAAACTCAACAATTCTCTCTTTGTATGACTGAATAATACGATTGGAAAACAAATCAATGAAATAAAGAAACTTATTTTGGGGAAAATCTGCCAAAGCTTAGTCCATAATCGAGGAGAAGAGAAGAAGAGGATGAAGAAAGAGAGAGGCGCAATTAGGTTAGAGAATAAGAAGAAGAGCGAGAGATAAAGATGGGTGTCAAAGTCTTAAATTATGGCACCAAAAAATAAATATTCATTAGGGGTGAGCAACGGACGGACGGTTGCGGATTAGGGGTCACCCGCAACCAAACCGTCAAAGTTGCGGATTTGAAAAAATTGAACCGTGACCGGCCCAATTATCCGCGGATTTCACATCCGAATCCGCGGATAATGCGGACCGGTTGCGGATTAACCGCAGATTTATAAGGTGAAAAAAAAATTATGTTAGCACAAGGTAGTCCAACTTGTCATCGATAACTTGCCATTGTCAGAGAGCTCATTTGGCTAGAAGTCAGAAGACATGGAACTTGGAAGGATGAATAAACGAATGGGATGTTTTGAAGCCCATCCCATCGGACTATTGTTTATGTGTAACAATGAATGAGAAATGAGAATGATTAGGCCGGCCTAAAACCTCTTATTAACACATACTCAGCGGGCTTTATTAACTAGGCTTTATCCTTAGTAATTTTATTAAGTTCTCTTATTACCTTGCGGTGCGGGTGAATCCGCGGATTTGCAAAACCAACCGCACCCAAACCGCTAAAATGTGCGGATTTAAGAATCCCATCCGTGTCCTACCCATACGTCTTGCGGTTTGGGTCAAATCCGCAATTTTGCGGACGGTTGCGGATGAAATCCGCGGTTCCGGTTTTTTTTGCTCAGCCCTAATATTCATGGCAACGATGCCGGTGGCTATAGCCTATAGAAACATGAATACATGGTATTATACCGGTGGCTATAGAATTAATATAGCTGGCTATTTGTGGGTACGCAATAGAAAATTAATGGTGGGCGTAAATAAATCTAGTTTATTTGTCGGACATATTGTGTTATTTAGTTCTTCAACATTAAATCACACACCTAATAAATTATCACGTTTAAAAATGACAGTATTTTTACGTTAATTGAAGGCCCCCACCATTTTCATATTATATGACGGAATTTGTTTGTGAAATTCTAATCACACAACTAATCCGTTATATAAAAGCGTGATTAATAGCCCTTTCTGGACTAGTGAGGTGGGTTAATCTAAACCAACCATTAAATACTACTAAGGACAGACATTATAACTATATGGGCACCTTCTGACTAACTACTACTGGCACACAACCTGATAGCCCCTACCTCCTACACTGTGACAGAAAACCAGCATGGCTAATTCAGTTGGCTAGGGGACAGATTCTGCCTTGTCAGGGTAAGATTTCAACCCTGCAATTATAACCTACCGTTCATGATTCCCTGGTAGAAATTGTTTGCTTTAACGTTCGTGTATTATCTTTATGATGGGCTTGTTCGGAGAATTCAATGTTTCTAGGAACTTATAATTCCATCGGATTAGAAATTCTGGAATTCATGTAAATTTTGTGTGTGTTTGGTATCTCAATTAACATTCCTAGGATTTCTAGAGTTTTCTTGTATTAAAGTCTTTGTACCGTTTGGCATTACCCTCAAATCTTAAATTTGCATATATATGGGATTTATAGAGTTAAAAGAAAAGTGGGTCCATAAATCCCTTGATAAGTTTCCCATCAAATCTTAGGGATGGGTCGGACTCCGTATGGAGGATTTGCTGGAAAACGGAATCCCGTAGAAAACGTGATTCTAAGGATTCGAGGAACCAAACATAGAAAGGGAAACATAATTCTACCAAATCCCCTGGACCCATAAATTCCGCCTTTAAAATTCTACATCCAAACCCACCGTTACTAAAGTCGAGGGAGCCTGAATTTGGTATATGTGTCGGCTAATCTAGTAACGATATAGATATATCTCATTAAGATAATGAAGAATTTGGTATTTTGCATCAGTTAAGTCTCTATCGTAACAGTACGATCTAAGAATCTTTGTATCTCGGATCCCCACGAATAAAATGAAAAAGATAGACCAAGATTCTATTAAATTAATATATGAAGCATAGTTTTGTATTGGTGACCCATCTTGATAGAAAGAGAATTAAGAAGTTCAATTAAATACGGTCCCAAGAAGAAAAAGAAATTAGAAGATGAATGGCAAGCTACATCATCAACCAACCACAAGTGTTCCAGAAATTCACTGCTCCACTCACAAAGTGCGCGGTTGTATCACCGATCATAAACAATATACTTCGGAAATCATTATGACAAACCAAATCTATTTTAGCACCAATAATGTTGTCTGTTCCAGAGTAAACTACGGAGTAGTTTTTTCTTTTTCCTCTCTAGTCTCTACTCTAGAGTCTAATCTCTCCTATCTCACTATCATCTCAATCCTATGCTTCAAAAAAAATAATCTCAATCCTATCTCACTATCATGGAATTAGGGCATATCATATCATAATACAAAATCAATATGAAGAAATTTAATAAACCCCTGGTGTGATGTGTTCGATTTCCATATGAACTGAAACATAGTACGTGTAACCCATTTGGCCGTTATTTCGGATATTGCATCATTAAATCGGATATAACATGCTTAACTGCTTAGTGTAATATTTCCGACATATAGTGTTCATCTTAAGGCTAGCCCCAATGGACTCCAACATCCAAGTTAAGGCACTGTTGAAGTGTCGTTTTTCCGCCCACAGTAGCCCACTTCCAGAACGAGTGCTGCGTTCTGCTTGGATCCAAGTTGGATCTACCCAAGGTACGCAGTTTCAAACTGCGTGTAGAAAAAGCAAAAAACGCAGTTACAAACTGCGTGCCAAAAAAAATCCACGGAATATCCTTCTGAACGCAGTTTGAACCTGCGTCGCACGCATATTGAATCTGCGTATTACGTATACTGCGATTTGTAAATCACAAGTGGGTTGTTAAATATTTGTTTGACCTTTTTTTTTCCTACACCTTGTTTACACATTAATGTTAGCCGGCGAGTAATTTTCGTATACTTTCACAAATAGAGCTCTGGTTGAACATAGCCTAGTTCTGTACATAAAAACACTCGTACTACTAGAAACATGCGATTTGCCATTAAGTCATCCAGTATTAATCTGTCAACATTGGCCCTACTTAAAATGAAATTAATCAAGTGAGAAACTCGCAAGGTGCATGCCTTGGAATCATAATCTCCAGTTCTCTCATCATGTAGTCTTCTCTGTTCCATAACATCTAACACACCCCGAAATACCTAGCATCCGGCTTCTACTTCTTGCGCCGTCATTGTTCCCTTTGGTAATTCCGGGATTGGCTTACCTCCTCCAATTGGAATACCCGGTCAACCGATAGAAATCTAGAGGATTCAAACCTATTTCAAACTCTTTGAAGTGAAAAGTTCTTGTCTTCTTCCACCACCTCTCACATATAGCTTCGGTTAAACCCTTATCCCCATACTTAAAATTAAATTGGAATATAGACTCTAAACCACAAAGCATTGAAGAATTAATAATGCACGGGGTTGTTTCGGACCACTATCTTATAAAATTTATTTAGGTTGGTCCAAGTGCTCCTAAATGTTCCGTCTCGCTTATCTACTAAGTTGTCGGCCTTATGTTGTATCTCGTCGGCACGTTGAGATAGTTGGGATAACTTCTCATACCTAGACCAATCGATATCCTCCATAATCTAAAAGGGAAAAGACCAAGGGAAGCACAATCAACATGTGAATAACAATTATCAAACGCCTATGTTAATGTTATGCACAATCAACATATGAATTCACACGTTCACATTCACATCACATGGAGGGATGCACATTGCTCAAATAAAAATCTTAGTCAAAGTGATACTAACAACATCAATTCCACCACTTGAATCTTCTAAACATCAACTCAAAAGAATACATGACTTAATCATAAAAACACATTGCAAAATGCTATAAACCACAAAATCAATTTCCAACAAAATAATATTTACAACAAAATCATATTAACAACAAAGTCATGTTAACTACATCAAATTAACAACATCAATTTCCATAAAAATCATACTAACAACATCAATTTCACCCATATATTCATCTCAACCTCAACTACATCATATTAACAACCTCAATTTCCAACAAAATCATATTAACAACATCAATTTCACCCATATATTCATCTCAACCTAAACTACAACATATTAAAACCATCCATTATATTAACAACATCCATTTCATATTAACAACATTAAATTAACAAAATCATATTAACAACATCCATTTCACCCTAATCAAATTACAAATTTCAAATACATTATACCAACCATAAACACAACTAATTCAATCCATCAAATTAAGAATCAATCATTGTTTTATGTTTCACCAAAATTAACCACAAATAGCAAAAACCCTAACTCACATTTTAATTTTTTGAAATCAATACAAAAATTATACATACAACTGCAATATCAACATAATGAAGATTATGCATCCAATAACACCTAAATCAATCCATTTATAACTAAAATCAAGAATCATAAAACAACTAAACCAAAAAAATAAAATTACTTACCTAGTGTGGTTTTGATGATGAAATCTCACAAAAATACCACCAATCGATTCCCCTCGGCTTCTAGAACAAACCCTTGTAAATTTTCCGCGCCTTAAACACAATTTTTTTTCAATCAAACCATGAGAAGGGAGGTGAGGTTGAAGAACAAGAGAGGAAGAAAGAAAAGAGAAGAAGGCTGGGCCTACTCGTAAGTTTTAGGGTTCTCTATGAAACGCAAGTTCAAACTGCGTGTTGACGGTCAACAAGGTCAATACGCATGTTGAAACTGCGTTTTGTGAGTTTCCTATGCGACGCAGTTTCAAACTGCGTTGCACGTAGGTTCGAACTGCGTTTCATCTGGGGATCTTGGGTTCCCATTGCGCTCGGGCGAGGTGTTTTGGTGACGTGGATCCAACATTCTGCTTGAATCTTGGACCACGATTGGGGCTAGCCTAATTGAATATACTTCCGAAATGCAAATCATTAAATAGAATTCAATTAGAGCATCTCCAACAGCGTGTGTAAAAAATCCTACTAGGAATTTTTTTTGAGACCCTTATTTAAAAGAATTTGTACATATAGTAAATATCGGACCTCATGACTAGTAAACCATCTCCAGCATTATAGAGGTTTGACCCTTAGAAAACCTTGTGTGATGAAATCTTAACCGTTTAATTGTTTCTTAATTAATTACTAAAACTAAAAAATATGATATGAAGGTCATTCCGGAGGTCAAGATAAGACTTTCTTCAAAACCTTCAAAATTAATATTTCGTCCCTCCTGTTTTATAGGACTTACTGTTGGAGATGGATTTAGTTAAATTGAAAGTCTAAAATCCTATGTGTCACTAAAAAATAAATCTTCCACCTTCTCTTGGAGATGCTCTTAAGATATTGTACGAAAGTACGACTCCTTCCGTTCTTGGTTGAGAAGTGAAGGATTTGTGATTGCACAAGTTAAAAAAGCAAAAAAAAAGTTGATCTACCTTATATTCTTCGTTTTTTTCATAGTCTGCTGGAGGTTATTGTATACATCTATTTTTAAATTTAAACATTAAAGGATCTTAATCAAATTTATTTCCATATATAAGCTAACACAACACGGTACATGTATTGGATGCAAGCAACAACAAGAAAACAAAAGTTTAATTGTACTATAGGTGATCATGCATGAGATACACATATGCATGACTTCATTGATAAGGGTGTTCATTATCATCTCAATCAGAAAGTTCGTGATCTTCTGCTGCATCTGGAGCTACTTTATCTCTCTTTCTGCTACCTAGTGCAGTTTCTGTAACTAGAGACTTGACTGATTTTGCAAGAACCTTGCAAATCTCAAGTTTGATTCTGTTACCTCTTCTGGGTGAACTTATCATCACTCTCCTGTTCTCTACTAATTCCACACGGTTGATTATTCCTCCGTTTTCCATTTTGGTTCAATTATGGGAAAATTGGGGATATGTATTTTCACTAATTCGTTTGGGGATCTATCCCATGACGGAAAAAATTAAGAAATCTATCCTAGAAAGAGAAAAGAACCGTTAAGTACATGGAACCGTTAAAAGAATTCTGTTACCTCTTCTAGGGTACGTAATCAAAGAAGAAAATATAATGATGAGCTTATTATCAACAGCTCTCTTCTAGAGAGAGAGAGAATAAGTAGTATAAAGGAGAGCTAGAATAATGAAAATCTGAATTAGGTTATGGAAGCAAGCAAGGGGGCTTGGTTTTTATAAGCTTGACATGAAGGCTTAAGAAGAGATTATTTGGGACTCGTGGACTGAAGTGTATGTATGTTCACAGTTTCCTGGTTACTGCCCAGATTCTTTTTATTAAATACAACAAATGCCAAAGTGTGAATGAATCGTAAGTTAACAAAATGATTGAGTTTTTTTTTTGTGTGTGATGGTTAAAGAAACGATTACAACTTTCGGTATTAATGAATAATAACAAAATTAACTATGGTTAATTAGTTTCCTTGAACTCCACAGTTCCTCCTGCTGCTTATAGTTATAACTTATATCTTATGTTCTCCAATTCCCTCCGAGTGAACTGAGAGGAAGTTTCAATCCTCGGCCGACTTTGAAATTCTTAAAGTATAGAAAAATATAGCCTGCAGAAGACGAAAAGGACAATGTGACGGAAATTGTATGCTTCTATCAATGACAAATACTGCGTACCATAGATCGTGATAAAATATTTTAATTATTATTTTCTTGTTGGGCAAATCTTTGAGACGTGATAATTTGTTGTCCAATTACGAACTCTTTTAGTACGGAATTCAGATTTCTTATTTTTTTGTTTCATAGTCGGTTAATCTTTGTTTATGATGACATCTCAACAATGACACAGCAATGGCATTAGTCTGTATTTTCAGCTTAGCCTGCACGTCGTCTTTATTTATTTTTCTTACGAGATACATTTATCAGCGTTTTAATAAGATGGCTAGGCAATGCATGACTGAGTCGATCGGCCTACCATTTCCATTTGGATGATGGAAATGAAAGTCCAAGGAAACCTTCGTACTGGTCCTGCCTACCTTGATCCCCTTGTGCCGTTTAAGTGCAAGTAGTGGTTGATGGTACGCATTCTGGACCTTCCAAAATATTAATCAATCTCTCTACTTCACATATTTCAGGGCATCTCCTTGGATCATTTTGCTGTTGTCTTTTTTTTTTTTTTTTGATCGGTAAATTAAAACATTTTGCTGTTGTCTTTGGCAGACCTGTTCATATTTCATGTCCTTTTACCCCGTTTTTTCATAAAAATTTTAACCTATGGATTAAAAAAACAGAAAATGGATCATTTGTCCAAATATTTCAAATGGACGAGTAAAAATTAATATGGGTGAAATGGACACTAAAAAATAGCAAGGGTGAAACTGGATTCATCCTGACTCAAAATTAAAAAATAATAAAGATGAAACTGGATGCATCCTGATGTAAATCAAAAACAAGAAAAAGTGGAAAATGGGTCATTTGTCCAAATATTTTTAAAACCTGGTTCAAATGGACGAGTAAAAATTAATATGGGTGAAATGGACAAAAAAAATAGCAAGGATGAAGCTGGATTCATCACGACTTAAACAAAAATAGCAAGGATGAAGCTGGATGCATCCCAAGTAAATTAAAAAAGAAAAAATATTTGAAAATGGGTAGGATGAAAATCAAGTTTACATCCCGACTATTTTTGTATTTTTGTCCATTTAAACAGTATCAAAATATAGATATCTTTTTCACCCAGGATTTGTTGATTTTGGTCGTTTTAACCAATTTTGTGTATCACAAAATTGGTTAAAAAGACCAAAATCAACAATTAAATGGGTGAAAAAGAAAATGCAAATTTTGATACTCGTTTAAATGGACGAGAATGTAAAAATATCCGAGGATGTAAAAGCGAGTTTCATCCTACCGATTTCAAATATTTTTTCTTATTTTTTAATTTATATCGGGGATGCATCCATTTTCATCCTCATTCTTTTTAAGTTTGGCCAAGATGAAATCCGGGTTTCATTCTTGCTATTTTTTTGGTGTCCATTTCACCTATAATAATTTTTACTCGTCCATTAGAACCATGTTTTAAAAATATTTGGACAAATGACCCATTTTCTGTTTCATCGATCAATCAATTTCATAAGACGAAGATGAAAATACACATGACAGGAGGAACCTACCTGCTGAGTTTCAAAATGGGCCACAATTGGAAAGTCAATGTGGTCCACACGGGGTTCAGTATAATTCCGTAAATTAAAAAGCTGATTAGAAAATTACTGTGGGCCGTTCAAAGGAAACCACTCCACTAATTACGTACTCCAAATTTATGTTCCGTAAAACGTGCCGGCCCTGCACAGCCCGGCACACGAAGTCGCGTGCTTCACGTGCCATGTGACGTGCTCAGGGGCGGAGGCATATGGAAGGGTGGGTGTGCAATTGTTCACCCTTGGTTTCCAAACTCCATCAATGGGTCTTAATTTCTCCAAGCCCAATTTTGATTTTAGAAAGTTTTGCCCCCCTTAAAAAATAGCTGTGCACCCCCTTAGAAAGCTCGCTTATATTAAAGTTACACATACAGAGAGATCGAGAATTCCTAAATCTAGGTACTGAGAAAACTTGAAAAACAGCCATGAAAGGCATGGGAAGACATCAAATCACCGGAGAAATGTAAGGGATTTAGACCAAATCGTTGTTAATTATTGCAAGTGTTAATTGTTGAGAAGTATTTGATAGAATTTCATCACCACGTAGGGTTTTTTTTAGCTTCCTTTTTCTCAAAATTTAATCTTCATTCTTCATTTGTAGTGGGTAAATAAATTTATTGAATTTGTTTTCGTTTACCACTTTAAAGTTGCATATAATCAGGATATTAGGATTTAGCTTCCCTAATTTTCTCTTCTTGATTTCAATTTTAACATGAATTTGTTAAAACTAACTTAGGGTTCATGTTAAAATTTGGGGTTTTATTATACATAATGTTCTATTGACAATTAAGGATTTGGGTGTTCATTATTTCCTCTTAATTAATATTTGATCAAGAAAATTTGATTCAATTTAATAACTGAATGATGTGTCTGATCAAGGGTTTAATATCTCAATCGGTTCGAGTATGAATAAGTTTCAATGAAGCTTGTTTTTAAAACATGGAAGTTGGTTAGAGTATAGCATATCTAAAGATGTTGTATTTTGCTTGTCGTGTTATCTGTTTTAGAAATTATGTTCAGGGTAAAGGTAGCTCTGGTGCTTTTGTGAATGCAGGTTTCTCAAATTGGAAGCCATTTGAAAAGTTAGATAAGCATGTAGGATGTTCAAACAGTGTACACAACGATGCATATATGAAAAGTCGCGAGTTACTGCAGGAAACACATCATATTCAGGCTATCTATCGTCGTAAAAAAGAACAAGAAAGTTTGAGTTACATGATTCGTTTGGAAACATCAATTGATGTTATTCGGTTTTTTTATGTCAAGGATTAGCTTTTCGTGCCGAGTTGAATCAGATGCTTCACCTAATCAAGGTAACTTTCTTGAACTTCTTCATTACACGTTGGACATAATGATAGTATCAAGAGTGAGGTTATGAAAAATCCTCCCAGAACAACAAATTAACTTCACCGGACATCCAAAAGGAAATAGTGACTGCAGCTGCAATGGAAACTATGGATGCGATTCGTGATGATATTGGAGATGCTTTCTTTGCTGTTATGGTTGATGATATGATTTTAACAAATTGTAGAAAGTGGTAGTAAAAGTTCGTTCAACTCGGGCTTGTAAAGGTTTGATTTAAGAAAATACTAAAAACAAAGAAAATATATTCACAAGGTTGTCACAAATATCAAGAGAACCGGGACTTCGGATTCCACCATAAAATTCATTCATGCGATTCATATATTTATTCTAGACAATTTTAGCTCAAATAATAATAAAATATTGACTCTATGTTTTGCAAAGGTAGATTTTTGAAAAGCAACGACTGTATATCTAAAGCATGGGATATCAAAAGACTTAACCTAAGTATAACCCATCGATTGAAATCACAACCATTCAATAAAAACCATAAAACAATTAACAATCCATGCAAAAAGTCATGAAAGAATTAAATATAATTACCACACGCATGAAATATGGCTTCCTCCGTCATCCCAGTGTTGGGGTTTAGCTCCTCATATCAAAAACACGCTCAAAATAATAACGCATGGCTGAATAGGTATTTTATTGAAGAAAAATCGAGTTTGTAACGAGATATAATTGTTACGAACTCACATTACAAAGAACCCTAACGGAGAGCTGTTGCAAACTCCAAATAGTTGTTGGAAAAATGTTACAAAGCTTTTGAATTTGAAACTATAGGTCACGGAATTAATGACTGACTTTGCTCGTCTTATGTGCTTCCACTTCTTCTTCCTCGCCTGCAACTAGGGTTGTTCCCTGGATTGTACCTTGTGCTCCCAAAGTGCTCTAAACTTACCCCCAAAGTCTCGACACCCCCTTCTCTAGCCTCTCGAACCTTATATATACACAACAGGTAACTAAATCCCGAGAATCTCTTTATTTTCTTCTCCCACGGCCAAGTCACGATTAACTCGCTGCCAATGCTGTTTACGCGTCTCCTGTGATATCTGAGCCTTCCTAAGATAGATTATAGTCTAACTGAGGTAATATAGTTCCCCCAATCCTCACATAACTGCCAAATTTAAGCCACAATATCTCGGCAAACTTTCATCCCCTGTTTTATCGTGAACCCATGATAAACTTCTATTCTTGTGATTCTAAAACACATATCCATCCTGTATGATCCTAACAGCCCAAACCAACTCTTTCCGTGAAGAAATCCCACGAAAACTCCACAAACTCTCGCCCAAATACATTGACAAGTTCATGGCCCGGTTTTTGCGTCAACTCGATGATCCACCAAATTCGATCAATAAAATCACTCTTACCATCCCCGTTATGCTCTAACAGTCCAACCTGAAGTTTCGGTGGTTGAATCTCCATGAAACGTGTTTAATTCTCAAACCCTAGTTCTCGCCAGGAAGAAACATTTCCCGCCAATTTCCAAAATTCAAAAGGTAGGGGATGACCTCCCCTTATCCATTCTCGGGGTGCGAATAGCAGATGCTCTGGAAATGGGTCGCCCCTTAGTAATTGAGGTACCCCTTATCCAAAATGGGGGTCCTATAGTAATTTTCTCCCACGAGCGCAAAAACCACTTTTCGAGCCAATTTCGCCGCAAAAGCTTATTTCTCCAAAAACACCTACAAAGACATAAAATACCAAAATAAGCGCAAAATCGAGTACTAACATTATAGAGAATTGAGACTAATATAGACACATAAATGCGTCTATCAAATACCCCCAAACTTATTATTTGCTAGTCCCGAGCAAATCAAAGCTACAAAATAAAATCCTAACTCACTGTCGCAGGCATCGTCGATTGCATTTAGCGTATGCAATAAGCCTTTAAACCCCTAGGTGGCCCTAGTGGCCGAGTTATAGTCTCGGGAGGGTTTACAAGAGGTGTACCCACAAAACCTTTACTCCAGACCCTTGCTATCTACGCAGAACCTTGGAAAGCACTAAAAAATCTCCTTGGTTGGCATACTTATTGACTACAGGAGGAAGTACCCTGATGCGAAATTCCAATTGTTGTACACGAGTTTGCACTCAAGCATACTAAAATTCATATATAAGTCACAGAGCTCTACTCAGATAGTTGCACTATGGACATCAATGCCCGGAGTCAAAACTAATCACATGAATAGATCAAGAAGATGGATATAGAGAAATACATAGATGGTTTTGATGTTTACTAAGTGAATGGTGTTTCCCATATCTGTCTGAAGGCCTCCGCCAAAATGATCGTATCCTAATGGACTGAGATACTAGTCTGACTAATATCAACACACTGGCATATACAAGGGAACCAGTGGTCGATAAACCTAACTCTAGGTCAACACAACTCGGCATATACAAGGGTTCCGGTGGTGACTTTATTGAATTTATTCCGGTTAATCCGATGGTCCTGTCTCACTTTTTTTTTTAACTTTTTTTTTTTCAACTTTTTTTTTTCAACTTTTTTTTTTTTTTTTTTGTATCTCAATCACTCTAATTCACCCTAGCATCGGTAACAACTTGATTCGTGGGCCCCACCTAATCACTTAGAGAAATATATTTTAAAAACAAAACAAAATAAAAACAGAAGTGAAAAGGACTCAACGAGATATGGTGAAACTATCATGTTATTTCTAACACCTGAGCTCTGTGCTTTTATGAATAGACTCTTTAGATGTTGCCATCTAATCAGATTGGTTCCTCAACTCCTACAACCAAAATGCTTCCATCCACTTAGATTGGTTAGTGCCATCCTTAATAAGCATAAATTTCTAAGCTCTGGAGTTTAATAATGCAACTAAAACTTTCTCCCATACCCCCAAACTTAAATCTAACATTGTCCTCAATGTTCTAAAGATAAAATTAAAGCATGAACAAGGAGAAACTGTTACCATTTGAAGTAAAAGAGTTAAGGAAAGATATTACCGTGTCGCATGAATATTGGGTTACCTCCCAAGAAGTGCTAAGTTTAAAGTCTTCATCCAGACTAAGAAAGGATTAGTCACCTCATAAAATCATAAAGTAATAGCCGAAATATCATGGGTCATCAAAACCAAATAGAGCTATCACAAGTAAAAGGAATCTTGCAACATGCCAAGAAAATTAACAAATAAAGCACACCCTTGTCTAGTTTCTGTTTAAGACAACTATATATAGTCGGGTTCAGGTTCAGGCTCTATGACTGGGTCCAAATAAAATATGTTCATGGGTTGCATTTCCTCATAGCTAAGATCCGATTCAGGTATTAGAGTCTTGAAAAACTCAAGTAAAAACTTAGAAGCACATAATAATAACCTAAATAACTGTGGATCCTTAAAGTCAATCAGGTTTGACTCACACAATTGACCACGATGAAACTGGCGGTCAATCTTAAGCAAATGTGTCGGTACTAATTTCCTAAAGTACTTAGGCTCAGTCTCAAAACTTAATAATTGACACATCCTAAAACTTATACATTCCCACAATTGGTTGATAAATATTTGGTGGGAAAACAAAATCAATCTTGGTATCATAGCCCTGGGTAAACCACATCAACCCGAGAGGATGGGTTTCTAACAACCGAACTTCTTCCGGACATTATTAGGTTACGGAGAACTAGTATGAAGGCAATGCGGCACAATGGTTGAGGCACATATATCAAGTCCCAAGTGAGGGATCTCTACAAGAGCTAAAGGTAAAGCACGGGAGAATGATAATCACCCCCAAACTTAGAGTTTTGGGTGTCTCTAGATAGACTATCTACAATTTCCCTAATTTCTAGGTCATCTAATCCACAAAATGGTCAATTGCTTCTTCTAAGTTATAATCGGAAGGTGCATCCTCACTCATCATATTTGAAAGCTCTACGAGTTCATCTTCTTTGTCTAAGACTAATGTTTCTAAATCGTTAGACTCTAAAACAATGTTCTCAGAAGAAACTCGTTCCTCTAAACTATAATCGGCTTCGTAATCATAAGGAAAAACTACATCGTCTAAAACGGTGGTATCTCTAGTCAAATCCTCGTCCTTTTGAATAGGTGAATAATTATTAAAATTATTTGGATTTGAACTAGAAACATTATCATTATTAAGTTCAATTGGAGTAACAAATTCCTGATCACTATGCCTACTTATTTCAAATTCTTCATCAACACTATCCTCATCATAATCATTATTATAATAACATGAAAATGGTTGAACCTCATCTAAACAAGTAGTGTTACCAAATTTATCCTCGTCATCTTGATTATGCAAATAACTATCCTCATTTTCAAAGGTACTATTGGAAACACTATATTGGAAATTAAGACTATCTTGAGCAAGATTCTTTCACTGGGCCTCTAACAACATTTTCTGAGTCGACTCACATGACTTCCCGATTTTATATAGGAAAGAAAGTTCACATGTTGTATTGCTTTCGTCCATAACTAAGTCATTCATCTCATCGAACTACGTTGTCGACTTAAGTATCTTTTGTCTTGATCGGCTAACTTACGTGCGGACTCTAGTAGAGAGGAATTTTGCTCGTATGACCTAGGGTGGGAATATGGATAGTAATTGGGCTCACCATGGTATGGACCATAACCTTCAAAAGGATGATGTTCCCAACCACTATTCACATTATGGTCAAAGTAACGTCCATTTTGAAACTCAGTCGGATATTCGTTGTATTGGCTATTGTAATACCGATTCGACATTCTATTGCGAGGGTGTGAGTTGTCACAAAAATAAAACCCAGCGACAGGGGATTCGTGGGTGGATAGAGTCTTACCTCCGTACCCGAGACGGGCGATGAACCGTTGAAGTCGACTCGGGCCACCGACTCCTATGTCGGCAGTGTATGAACCCGAGGGGCCGAGACGAGATCATGCTCGGCTCGTCCTTCCTCGCAAACAGTTTATATTTAATTTTTTTAACCCTTACTTAGGGTTTTAAAAATAATGTCCAAGTCCAAAAATAAAGTCCAAAAATAAAAATGTCCACAAATAAAAAGAAAAATTACAAAAATACAACCCTATTTACAGTTTCTAAAAATAAAAAGAAATAAAGTCTAAATAAAATAAAATAAATATATACAAAATCTTCTTCGCTCCTTAAACTCCTCTTTTCTTTCCTTCTTTGGCAATGCGTTCCTTTTATAGCACTTTTTCTTTCCTCGTAGATTCGCTCCAAATCTGAAAAGAATCAAAAGAATACCAAAGGCGTAAAAAAGAACAAAAAAGATAAAAATAAAAATAAAATAAAAAAATCTAAATACAAGTCCGCGTCGGCGGCGCCAAAAATTGGTATGATTTTAACAAGTTGTAGAAAGTGGTAGTAAAAGTTCGTTCAACTCGGGCTTATAAAGGTTTGATTTAAGAAAATACTAAAAACAAAGAAAATATATTCATAAGGTTGTCACAAATATCGAGAGAACTGGGACTTCGGATTCCACCATAAAATTCATTCATGCGATTCATATATTTATTCTAGACAATTTTAGCTCAAATAATAATAAAATATTGACTCTATATTTTGCCAAGGTAGATTTTTGAAAAGCAACGACTATATATCTAAAGCATGGGATATCAAAAGACTTAACCTAATTATAACCCATCAATTGAAATCACAACCATTCAATAAAAACCATAAAACAATTAACAATCCATGCAAAAAGTCATGAAAGAATTAAATATAATTACCACACGCATGAAATATGGCTTCCTCCCAGTGTTGGGGTTTAGCTCCTCATATCAAAAACACGCTCAAAATAATAACGCATGGCTGAATAAGTGTTTTATTGAAGAAAAATCGAGTTTGTAAATGATATAATTGTTCTGAGAACTCACATTACAAAGAACCCTAGCAGAGCAAGTTGCAAACTCAAATAGTTGTTGGAAAAATTGTTGGAAAAATGTTACAAAGCTTTTGAATTTGAAACTATAGGTCACGGAATTAATGACTGACTTTGCTCGTCTTATGTGCTTCCAATTCTTCTTCCTCGCCTGCAACTAGGGCTGTTCCCTGGATTGTTCCTTGTGCTCCCAAAGTGCTCTAAACTTACCCCCAAAGTCTCGACACCCCCTTCTCTAGCCTCTCGAACCTTATATATACACAACAGGTAACTAAATCCCGAGAATCTCTTTATTTTCTTCTCCCACGGCCAAGTCACGATTAACTCATTTGCCAATGTTGTTTGGCGTCTCCCGTGATATCTCGAGCCTTCCTAAGATAGATTATAGTCTAACTGGGGTAATATAGTTCCCCAATCCTCACGTAACTGCCAAATTTAAGCCACGATATCTCGGCAAACTTTCATCCGATGTTTTATCGTGAACCCATGATAAACTTCTATTCTTGTGATTCTAAAACACATATCCATCTGTATGATCCTAACAGCCCAAACCAACTCTTTCCCGTGAAGAAATCCCGACGAAAACTCCACAAACTCTACTTTGAAATACCCGTGACAAGTTCATGGCCCTGTTTTGCGTCAACTCGATGATCCAGCCAAATTCGATCAATAAAATCACTCTTACCATCCCTGTTATGCTCTAACAGGTCCAACCAAGAAGTTTCAGTGGTTAAATCTCCATGAAACGTGTTTAATTCTCGAACCCTAGTTCTGCCAGGGAAGAAACAGATTTCCCGCCAATTTCCAAAATTCAAAAGGTAAGGGATGACCTCCCCTTATCCATTCTCGGGGTGCGAATAGCAGATGCTCGAAATGGGTTGCCCCTTAGTAATTGATGTACCCCTTATCCAAAATGGGGGTCCGTATAGTAATTTTCTCCCACGAGCGCAAAAACCACTTTTAAGCCAATTTCGCCGCAAAGCTTATTTCTCCAAAAACACCTACAAAGACATAAAATACCAAAATAAGCGCAAAATCGAGTACTAACATTACAGAGAATTGAGACTAATATAGACACATAAATGCCTCTATCAGGTTGACGAATCTCGTGATATATCGAGAAAGCAAATGGCGGTTGTTATACGTTATGTCAACAAGAAAGGATGTGTCATTGAAAGGTTTATTGGTATAATTCATGTTCTTGAAACGACATCAATTTCATTGAAGACTTCAGTGGATGCGTTGTTTTCCAAGTACGGTTTAAATATAATGAGATTGAGGGGACAATGTTATGATAGTGCTAGTAATATGCAAGGTTCGACTAACGGATTGAAAGCACTCATATTAAGAGAAAACCCATCAGCATATATTATTCATTGTTTCTCGCATCAACTTCATTGTTGCTCAAAAGCATACATGAGTTGCATTGTTCTTTACTATAGTTAGTAGAGTTTTTACTATTGTTTCTGCCTCATGCAAACACAGAGATATTCTTCGAGAAAAAGAACTTGCTAGAGTGGTTGAACTAGTTGAAAAAGGTGAACGTCTAAGTGGTTCAGGATTGAATCAAGAAGCTGGCCTCAAACGACCTTCTGATACGCGTTGGGTTGCACATTATAATACATTGCTGAGTTTAATTCTGATGTTTCCATCCATATTAGACATGTTAGATATTGTCAGTCGAGAAGGTGCTAGTGAAGCGAGGGGAGAAGCATATGCTTATGTGATCTTGATGCCTACATTTGATTTTGTCTTTACCTTGTTTTTGGTAAGAACCATATTCGGAATCACCAACGAATTGTCGCAAGCATTGCAAAGAAAGGATCAAGATATTGTGAATGCTATGAACTTGGTGAAGATATCTAAAGACCAACTACAGAGAATGAGAGATGGTGAGGGGGATGCACTTCTTAGTGAGGTTTCCATGTTTTGTGCTAAAAATAATATTATAGTTCCTGATATGATGTCTACATATGTACCACTGGGAAGAGGACGTCGTAATTTACAAGAAGTGACAAATCTACATCATTATCAAGTTTCTTATTTTTATGAAGTAATTGATATGCAAATTGATGCAATTAATGACCGATTTGATGAAGTGAACACCGAGCTACTTCTTTGTATGTCGCATTTGAATCCAAGCGACAAGTTTTCATCTTTCGATAAAGGTGCGTTAATTCGTCTTGTTAAACTATATCCAACTGATTTTTCTCAAATGGATATCATGATTCTCGACCGACAACTAGATACCTTTCTTGCTGATGTTCTTTCTAATAATGATTTTTCTGAATTAAGTGGTATTAGTGTGCTTGCCCCGAAAATGGTTGAAAAAAGAAATATAGTGTACCCTCTAGTGTACTTGTTGATTACATTATCTTTGATATTGCCGGTTGCTCAGACTCATGTTGAGCGAGTTTTTTCAAAGAATGAATATAGTGAAGAATCGTTTGCAAAACAGTATTGGGAATGAGTGGTTGAACAATTGTTTACTAACCTACATTGAGCGGGAACTTTTTCGTAAGATCAACACTGACAGGATTAGACAGCGATTTCAAGATATGGCAACACGTCGCGGACAATGTTGAATATGAAAATAGTTTGGTTTTTTGGTAAAGTATACAAAGTTTTTTTGGGTATAAAATTAGAGAACAATACATGATCGAAGAATGAATTATCTAACATATCTCTAGCATTGTATATTTTGCTACTGCAAAACGCTACTAGGCGTTTATACAATCATTATGTAATGAATTTTATTTTGGGGGTTATTTGTTTTTGTTTCGTGGAGTACTTTTTTGTTGCCCACCCTGTTTCAAGATCCTGGCTCCGCCCCTGGCCATGCTGTGTTGTGCCAACGATTTAAACGTGTTGTGCTTTTCTGTGCTTTACTAGTCAAAATCTAGGCACAACACAGTCCACGGGCACAGCACACGAATAAACGTGATGTGTTGTGCTGTGCCGTGTTGGCACACGTGTTATAAACAATTTGAAATCACTTAATGTATACATTAAGTCGGACATTATTACGAGAATTTAAATATATCTGACAACATATCATTTGAAATTATTTCAAGTAAAATTAACAAGTTTATTCAATAAAAAGAAATAGCCCATCAAATATAAAATTGGATCATTGTCATGTAAATTAATGTTCTAGTCAAATATAAGTAACAACATTATAACATCGATATTGGAATATATTTTCCAAATATTTAGGTATTATATGTGTTGATATAAAAATAAGCCAACATAAAATGTCAAAAACTAGCTAGAATAGTGACTCTTTTGTGAAATATACACAAAATGTGATGTATTATTCCTTGTTGTGTGGTATACTTGGGCATGCTATGACGTGCTTTCTTAACGTGCTGCGCTGGGCTGGGCCACGTGCTTATTCGTGCCGCGTTTTGTGCCGTGCTAATGTGCCGATTAAGATAACCCAAATACAGCCACGAAACTAACGTCTTTGGGCCGTGTTAGGCTAAATCACGTGGTGGGTATGTCGGCTCAGATTATAGCGTGCTGGGCTGAGTTGTGCTCGTGGCTTTGCACCGGTGGCGGAGCTGGAAAATGAAGGCGGGGCTGACTTGAAAACTAATTGGATCTGTGGGAGTGGCATAAGCCTATTTTTTAGGCATGAATTCTTTTAGCCAAACTTACAACCATAATAGAAATTTGAGTTTTTTTCTGGACTTTGGGCTTGCTTAAGCCAGCCCAAGTCTATAGATAGTTCCGCCCCTGGCTGGTACAACCCAATTTACACCTCTAGAGACAACATCAAGAAAACAGAAGATTGTACTACGGATGATCATGCATGAGATACATTTATGCATGCATTCATTATAATGAGAGCGATGATATTGTTCATGGTCATCTCAATCAGAGTGTTTACTGATCTTCTGCGGGTTCGCCTGGAGCTACTTTATCTCTCTTTCTGAAACCCAGTGCAGTTTCGGTAACTAGAGACTTGGCTGATTTCGTAACAACCTTGCAAATCTCAAGTTTGATTCTATTACATCTTCTGGGTGGATTTCTGATCACTCTTCATCGCTATCTTCGAGAGAGCGCAATAGAATGAAAATCTGAATTAGCTAGCTGGGTGAAAAAAACAAGCAAGGGGGGTGGTATTTATAAATTTCCTGTGGAAGCTTAGCTAGAGATTCGTTGGGACTCCACAACGTTATGGACTCGTGGACTGAACTATGTTCACACTGACTCTGCAGGTTGTGGACTCGTGGACTGAACTGAAGTATGTTCACACTGACTCCGCAGGTTGTGGACTTGTGGTTGGCTGTGAATGAATATATCCTAAGTTAACAAAATGATCGTTGGATCAGTAAGGTATTTTGAAACGACAGATTGTACGGACAAACTAAAGTGGCAGTGTGTCATATGGAAAGGAATATTCTATTTTAGTCTGCATCTCATAAAAATAAAAGTAGTTTTGTTTTAAGATAAAAAGGATTCCTATTTAAGTTTATGATTTTGCCTGCATATGCACATTTGACTTCCATGAATTGACGAAATAAGTCATGACAGTGTACAAACGAAATTGAAAGAGGGTTGAGTGACTAATATAACCTGGCATTTTTAGAGGCGACCCCAAAAGAATTACGGGCGACACAAAAGGAGAAAAAATGTCACCCAAACATAAATCTAAGCTATCCATTATCCCCGATTTTTCGAAATGGCTAATATGCCCTTTTATAATCGATAGCAAACATAACAATCGGTAGTTAATCAATAATCGGTAGTATATATATACCTTGTTGGTTACCGATTAATGTGTACATATTTCGCTAATATGCCCTATTATAATTCGGAAACCAACACCCCAATCGGTAGTTAAAAAATAATCGGTAGCAACTATAGATTCGTAGTTACTGGAATTAATGTGTGGATAGTTCGGCTAATCGGTAGTTTTAAATAATAATCGGAAGTATTATCCGATTATGTTTGTGTATTATGTGAGATAACACACTCCCGATTGTAGCCATAACCATCTGGTTCGTGTTTTGGATGTAGCCATAATCGGAAGATAAATAAATTACACAACCTTCCGATTATAGGTTGCCCCAAAATGAGTTTTTTCTAAAATCCTTCATGTAATGAATTTTGAAATCTACCATAATCGGTAGGATTGATTACTTATAACCTTCCGATTATAGATTGCCCCAAAATGAGTTTTTTCTAAAATCCTTCATGTAATGAATTTTGAAATCTACCATAATCGGTAGGATTGATTACTTATAACCTTCCGATTATAGGTTGCCCCAAAATGAGTTTTTTCTAAAATCCTTCATGTAATGAATTTTGTAATCTACCATAATCGGTAGGATTGATTACTTATAACCTTCCGATTATAGGTTGCCCCAAAATGAGTTTTTTTCTAAAATCCTTCATGTAATGAATTTTGAAATCTACCATAATCGTAGGATTGATTACTTATAACCTTTCGATTATAGGTTGCCCCAAAATGAGTTTTTCTAAAATCCTTCATGTAATGAATTTTGAAATCTACCATAATCAGTAGGATTGATTACTTATAACCTTCCGATTATAGGTTGCCCCAAAATGAGTTTTTCTAAAATCCTTCATGTAATGAATTTTGAAATCTACCATAATCGGTAGGATTGATTACTTATAACCTTTCAATTATAGGTTGCCCCAAAATGAGTTTTTCTAAAATCCTTCATGTAATGAATTTTGAAATCTACCATAATCAGTAGGATTGATTACTTATAACCTTCCGATTATAGGTTGCCCCAAAATTAGTGTTTTCTAAAATCCTTCATGTAATGAATTTTGAAATCTACCATAATCGGTAGGATTGATTACTTATAACCTTCCGATTATAGGTTACCCCAAAATGACTTTTTTCTATAATCCTTCATGTAATGGATTTTGAAATCTATCATAATCGGTAGGATTGATTACTTATAACCTTCCGATTATAGGTTGCCCCAAAATGAGTTTTTGTCGAAATTTCAATTTTTTCGAATTTGGGAACTAAAATAATCGGTAGGTTAAGAAGTTATTTATGAACTTCACCTATCTACCGATTGCTAACGACCACAACCTTGAGAATACTCATAATCGGTAGATAATACCACTACCTTAGCTTTGTATAATGATACTATGGTAATTTCCGCAAATTTGGACACCCCATAACCTTGTCTATGAGTTGGGAATAAAAAAGTCGCCCCTAATTCTTTTGGGGTCGCCCCTAAAAAGGCCAGGTAATAAAATGCAAAATTTACAAAAAAGTATGGCTAAACCCAAAATAGGGAGCACTCTCGTAAAGTTGGATCAATGATATAAAGATAGAATAAAAGTGATGTTAGCATATATTACTCACTAATACAATGTCAATAGCATTTAGGTTCTCACAAAGGTAACTTGTTATCCAATTTCAAGTGGAACTCACATAAATATATAACAACATGAATATTACTTTTAAAACTTAACAAAGATTACCAGTTTCAAGTAGATATCCAAGCTCTCATCCTCTTACAGCTGGTTGAAAGGCTAACCATAGCTTCCGGTGTCCTCAATTTTTAACCGACTCCATTATCTCAGGTATCTTCTTCCCCTAATTCCTCCAATGAAACTAAGGTGTTCTTGTGAGGTATTACTTGAAGCAATGATTACGTAAAATCCACAAGTCTTTTCGAGGTAGAAGCTTTTGGGTCGTAAAATGTTGAGATATCTCCGAATAGAAGTTAAAACACCACCACTCTTGGTTATGGCTACTAATTTACAATCGCCAACCCTAAACTCTCTACACCAAACCAATAACTGATGTTCATCTCCCTCATTCATGTCATGATTGTAATTCTTCTTTTTTTAATAGACATATGTCATAACATCTAGCTCATCTTTCAATTTGGATTAACAACAACAAACAAAAACCCATCCAGGACCCCTATTCTTGCATATACCCATTCACTCTCTGGCGGACAAGGAGGTGGAAAAAGATCTTCACAAAAAAATTTCCTCATCCAAATTGAAGGTAATGATACCTGTCCCAAATAAAGTGGCGAAACTCAAACTTAAAATTGATATTTCCGAGGTTTCTCCAGCCATTTCCACTACCTAGAGTATACATGTGTACTTCGACAGACTTTCTCCTCAACATAAGCACTCGTATAACTTTGTACTCATTGGTTGCAGCAACGTAACCAAACCCGGTAGTCCAATACTGAACAACACGATAATCTATCTTGATTCCTGGAAGAACAATATATTCTCTGGTGACCGAGTTACAAATATAAACAGATGAATGTACAACAATACATGTCAAACCATTATACGAACCAATAAAGTCTAAGTGATTGATATATCTAATAAACGGAGGGGTAATATTAAGCCTTCTAATTCTCTCATTTGGTGTTATTGACTCATGATTCTCATTATATTCAAAATAATGAAATTTTACAATTTCCCCAAACTCAGTACGAGTAAAAGCAAGAAACCCCAACTTACCAGAATCCTCAGCAGTAGAAAGATGATGAATGTGCATTTTATTCAATAATGGATGGTAAGAAACAAGATGATTCCAAGTTTTGCATACCGTTTTGCATTCGAGAATTGATTCGGTGGGTACTCTACTCAATATATCCAATGTAATCTCTTCGGGAAGAAAATTGAAATACTCCATGAAAGAATAATGAAACCCTTCTAGAGTGAATTAGGATATCTAGAGTTTATAAAATAGTGATGAAGATTGGTTTTCATGGTTTGGAAAGAGTATAGGTCAAGGAGATGAATGAGTAGAGGAAGGAGATGAATCGGTTTGTGAGAGAGGAGAGATATGTTGCTTTATAAAGTGGAACAAAAATATCCGGCACCGATTAAAATAATAACCGAATACAGTGAGATCCAAAACTTTAGTTTAATGGTTTTTACACTTTGGTTTTTGCTAATGTATTCTTACAGCACTCCAGAGATTTGCACTTGATGATGAGATTTCAGTCGTTAGATGATTTTAGAATTTTATCGAGACGCGTTCTTGATAGAAGTTGTGATTTATTATGATAAGATATGAATCGTTGGATGACTCACTAAGTAAGTAGTATTTCTCGTGATGCGTTCCTGATGGATAAGAATTTGCCAACTGCTTGATGAATCAGCTCTGCCAAAGTTTTGGCCTCCAAGAATTGTTGATGAATGAAAGTAGGGGTACTGCAAGGACACTCTGATGCCTCAATGAGTAAGAGTTATTGCAAGTTTTAATGGGGAGAGAAGGATTAGAAATATGTATCTTTGTTGGATAGAGGAATTGTATCCAGTCCAATATTTAGATGGATACATTTTGACTATGTATCTGGACCAAATGCTTTCCAAGTTCATCATGGTCCAAACCAGTTCACCTTTTTTTAAGGATCTCTAGCCTCCATGTTTGAATATTTACCTGGTCTTACCAGTAACTGATTCACCTTTATTTAAGGATCTGTAACTTCCAAGTTTGAATGTCTACCTGGTCTTACCAGCAAACTAATATTCACTTCTTTTTTTAGGGATTCAATGAATCTGGTCATTTGGTGTAAAAGGATAACTGCTGACTGGGTTATAATTATCCTCAATTTGGGTAGCATTATTGAGCTGAGGCACTTGGGCCAATATACCAAACTATATGGTACAAACATCACCCCCTTTTAATCCTCTACTTGTTGATTCGGGACCAAAGATCCAACCTTTACAACCATTGCAACCATTATAGGTAACCAAATAGATAGGTTAAATGGTCTTGTTTGGTTTGTTTAAAAAAAAAACTAAAACTATGAACATAACTATAAATTAAAGAGGTGTTAGGATCATATAAAATCCTACTATTTCTCACGGTTTTCAATAACAAGGTAATTAACTAAACTACGGTAACAAAGATCATCGGAATCTGGTTCAGAGTCTTGGGTCTGTAACTGATTGTTGTTGTTGTCGATGTAGCTGATGATATTGATGTTGTTTAAAATGTCGTTGTTGCTGCTAAAAAATCTAGTT
>JAJJWW010017308.1:0-47837 GCA_023531295.1 Papaver armeniacum | reverse complement strand
GAATCTTAAAATCCAATTATCTCGAAAGTGAGGTTAAGATGCGGGATGACCTTGCCGGTAAGTTGGGAAGTTACGCTCGAAAAGACTCCATGCTGTCGAAGGATTCTCGTCGGGGAATAGGATGAAAGGTGCTTTTATACCGTTAATGTCTCAATGGTTTCCTGACGATCCGAACCCGAATGCGCGGCCCGATCTTCATGTTGTAGCTTTTTGGCTGCAGTTGTCTAGAGACATTTTTGATGACGGTTCCGCAAGAAGGAAATAAGACCAGAGTTGCTAGCTATTGCTTTGTGAAGTTAGCAAAACGTGAAGTTCTTCCATTGGCAGCCTTCCTGCCTCGTATGTGCATCCTGATCACCCGGTTGCGAACATGCGAGTTCCGAATGGTTTCATGAAAGTGGATTCATATGTGCACGTTGGGTTTCCAAGTCCTGCCATGGGAGCACTTTGAGAGACATGCCGAAACCGATGCCCCTTCGATTCCCGCGAGTTGGGGAGGTTCAAATTCTTCGATGGGTGAACAGGCCCAAAGGTTGGCATGAGCTTGGTTAGTCTTCTTGACAAGTCATATGAAAATCAGTTTCGCCCGTGGGAGCCGGTCCATAGGTCGGTGACTCAAATTGACACTGCTGTTCGCTCCGATCATGTCTTTGTCTTGATGGCGATTTGAGCGTTGGTGAAAACTTGTTTATTCAAAGCTGCATGTCCGGGTTATATGCCGTCTTTCTTCATGGGGTCTTTCCGGATAGTCACACAATATTGACCGTGCGCTCGTCACATGGGTTTCGATCAGTGATGCCTCTTGCCTACCAAACAAGTGATCCCTAAGGATTCATTGTCGCCCTTAATGCTAGCGCCATGAGACGGTATCCGCCTTCCCTTCTTTCAAGTGGGAAGAGTAACTTCGGCGACCTTCTCGCTATAATGAGTTTTGGTGTGACGTTTATTATGATCCAAGATTTTGTGAATAACGTGGTGGAGAACGTTAGGGCTGTAAACCTTCCCCCAGCGAGTTTGAAGAAGTATCCAATGTTGAGAGATCTCAAGCGAAAGTTGCCCTGCAACTGGAAGTCCCAGGAGCCAAGGAACGGAGAACGAAGAATCGTGTCATGTCGGGTTCGACGGCTTTCAAAGACCCCCCCCCCCTCGGCTCTCGTGTCTCGGTTCTTCCAATAACCAGTGTATGTGCTTCGCCTCTTCGTTGGTTTGTCTCAAAACACGTGAATTCTCTTTGAAACATGTCTTGTTTCCTCCAGGCTTCGGTAGTGTTAATGCTTTCGACCGCCCATGCACGTTGCCGGAGACGGCAATTTCTTCAAAGAATTCCAAAGAAGACAACGAGCCTTCTCATAGCGGTGATGTGGGAGAAAGAAGAAAGTTCGACAAGAGAGTGATTCCTATGGAAGACTTCGGGTTCTTCTTAAGTGGTTCGGTGAGTTTCTCGCTTCTTTCTTTCTTTTCCTCCTTCTTTGAAAAATGTCTAACTCAAGTTCGCGTGAGGAATCTGATTCGAGATGATTCTGGGGTGTGAGCCACACGAAAATCTTGTTTTGGTGATCACCGCCGGTGACTTGGAGATGGGCGTTAGCCAATTGCCGGTATAGATGTGGTCCAAACGTGATGATTCTCCGATGGTTGCTGCTGGGCATGGAAGAAGACCCTCTGCGAGTCGTGGAGGCCAAAAAGCGGCGCCATTTTTGATCCCCGTACTTTGTTTCTTATCCAAGTCATGTGTTTGGTTGTCACATGCTTTAGCTTCTAAGCATGAGGCGTTGTACACTAGAATCCGGGAGAAGTACCTGACATATGACCACAACCAAGAAAGTCACTAATCGATTTGCGAGTTGAAAAGCGTGTGGAATAGGCTTTATCTTCCATCGAGGATATGCGTGAGGTGACTGGACACACTGCTTCAAGACGTTATTGCCGACGGGAGCTCCATCACGACGTGTGCGTAGAAAAGGAGTTCAACACTTCGTGGTTTGTCGGCCTTGGCCGAGATCCAAAGTTGAAAGATGCAAAGAATCGAAAGCCTTTCCGCGAGGAGATTGCACGACAGAGGTGGAACTCAAAAGCTTTCCAAGATGTTGACTATGAAGAGAGCTGACTCTTGAAGATGCAAGTTGACTTTCTCAAGAAGAGGACTTGTTGGATGATTTTCTTGAATATTTCTCCGTTAAACTTTCATTTAGGTTCTTCTTCTCTTTTTTCCGAAAGACATATTGGATGTCCGTTCAAAGTTTGACCGTTTGCAGACATACCGTAGCTTTTGAGGATATTGGATTATTTCGGGGATGAATGGTTTTGATAATATGACTACGATTATGTTTTGAAAGGAATATTGCTTTTATGGAAATTGTGCATAGCAATAGGCACAAGACGCAATGGCATGACTCGGTTTTATTAAGAACCTAAAAAAATCGTTTATCTTGCCCAATCTAAATTTACTCACTTGCAAACACGCCTCCTCCAAGTAAAATGAGGCTTTGGTCGGGTAGCATCGCGCTAGTCCCCAATTGTCGGTGGGGCGTCTTCATGAAATCCCCCGTTTTTCGTGTAGTTTTAACAATCGATAACCGGATTGTCGAGTAGTTGAGTCTGACCGAGTCGCAAGTCCCACCGTCGGGTAGCATCTTCAACGAAATCCCCAGTTTTCAGGGTGTAGTTTTACAACCGGGTAACCGGTCAGTCAGCGCTGAGTCCATCTTGACATTTGGGTCAAGAACGAGATCGACAATATTGTAGCCGATAGATCGATCCTCCCGCCGTGGTCGCCAATTATTTATGGGTAAAATCGTTTACGCCGATTTATCAGAAATTAGTGGAGTGAGAAATCGGTTCAAACCCTAAACAAATGTGCTTGCACGTGAGCACTTTATATATTCGAGAGATCAATGCACAAGTCCTACCTAAACCAAGAAACGGCCGCCCGCATTTGCTTAGTCACAAAGTGGAGGAGAAGGGTTGATTTGGGGAGGGAAGCAAAGAAAGGTGTTGAGACCAGCATACTCCGGGGAGAGTAGTGTCTCGACTTGCCGGAAAGTGGAAGCTTCCGTGGAAGCTTGCAAGGGATGAAAGCTTTTGAGAGCTTGCAAAGTTGCCTTTTCCGAGAGTGTAGTATTTTTCTCCGACCGAGACTTGTTGTCTGGTGGAAATAGGTAAGACCTATTTATACAAGCGAGATTGAAACGTACTCCTACCCTCATGAAGGAAGAGAGTAAAGGGGTGAAATAATGGGAGGAGGGGTGGTAACCGCATGGTGTTAATGGGTGAAAACGTTTTGACCATTATTTCATTTATTTGGACCGCTTTATTCCTTTTCACGCTTCTTAATGTGAGCGTAGTGTACGCCGCGTAAGCCTGTGACCGCCAAACCAAAACCCTGGAAAGCATCCCCCTGTTTGTGTTGATATCTCGAGTGTTGGTTGCACCTTGAGTGCAAGTGGCGTTGCTAGTGGAGCGTGTGACATGTGCCATTGGCATGTGCGGAATGCCCTTGTTGCGGGTTGTACTCGAGCGCAAGTGGCAATGCCGTAGCTGCTAGTGGCGTGCATGGCATGTGCCAATGGCATGTGCGGAATGCCTTGGTGGTAGGTTGTAACGTTGAGTGCAAGTGGCAATGCCGAGCCGCTAGTGGCGTGTGTGGCATGTGCCAATGGCATGTGCGAATGCCTTGGTGGTAGGTTGTACGTTGAGTGCAAGTGGCAATGCCCGAGCTGCTAGTGGCGTGTGTGGCATGTGCCAATGGCATGTGCGGAATGCCTTGGTGGTAGGTTGCATGGTTTGCGAGTTAGGCTACCAAATACGTGCATTTATGGCACTTGGTAGGTGACGAAGGCTACTACCAGCGTGTTGGCATGTGCCAATAACATGCGTGGCCGTTAGGGCCGTGGCTTTGGTAGGAAAAGCTACCAAAGCATGTTGGCATGTGCCAATGGCATGCGTGGCCGTTAGGGCCGTGGCCTTGATAGGAAAAGCTACCAATGAGCATGTTGGCATGTGCCAATGGCATGCGTGGTCGTAGGGCCGTGGCCTTGGTAGGAAAAAGCTACTGAAGAAGCATGTTGGCATGTGCCAATGGCATGCGTGGCCGACTTGGCCTAGGTTGCATGGTTTGTAAGCCTAGGGCGCTATATTTGGCATGTGCCAATGGCATACCGCTTGGAAATATGGCTTGTGGTACGTGTTGTCCGTACAATGGCACGTACGTCCATGTTGACCTAGTTGCACGTTTTGCAAGCCTAGGGCGCTATATTTGGCATGTGCAAATGGCATAGCGGCTTAGTTTGGCATGGTTGCCAATGAGTGCGATATGTAGTTTGGTTTTGGCGTCGCTGCCGCCATGGTGCGCAGCATGCGGCTGTTTTGGCGTTGTTGCCATGGTGCGCGGTGTGCGGCTTGGTTTGGCATTGTTGCCATGGTGCGCAGTGTGCGGCTTGGTTTGGCATTGTTGCCATGGTGCGCGGTGTGCGGCTTGGTTTAGCATTGTTTCCATGGTGCGCAGATGTGCGGCTTGGTTTGGCATTGTTACCATGGCGCGCAGTGTGCGGCTTAGTTTTGGCATTGTTGCCATGATGCGCAGTGCCGGTCAGGTTTGGAATTAGGGTTACGCTGGTCGAAAAACCCTAGCTAATCCGGGTATTTTGAAAAATACCCCTATTAATTATTTACACTGAAAGTTAAATGCTCTTAGTTAATGTGTTCACAACACTAGGTCATGGGGTTTTACGATTTTACCCTTTGTTTAAAAAACCACCATCAACAACAGGAGTGGCTTAATAAGTTGAGTCAAACAAGCAATAAAGATGGTATACCTTCCACATCATCGATGGTTTCAACCATTAAATATATAAGATCTAGCTGTTAGAAATTTTTGTTAAAACGTTTTGTCAAACATTTTTGTTACAGGATCCTAACGGGGGTGTAAATTGGGCCGAATTGGTCTGCCCATCCCAATTATTAAACATGACGGCATAGGCATGGCTGTAACATCTCTTACCCATGAAATTAAAAAGGCTGGGCGGACATGGTTATTTGTCTACAAACATTACCCATGGCCTTCCCAAACCTGTTATATAATTTGGGCTTGGACGGGTAGGGCCGAGAGGGCCTTGAATATTACAAATAAATATATATTTTATTAAGAAAAAAAGAAAGTAATGCAATAATAAACAAGTTTTACTTAAAATTAATAATCAAATACATACATGGCCAATTCAATGAAATTTAGTCGTGTTCAAAACGTTCCAATTAAATTAGTCATAGTCAAATAACTAAAACTTAAAAGAAAGAAAACTCATCTGGTGATTCGTAAAAGTTAAAAACACACAAAACACACAATGTATGTAGGATTATCCGCGAGTAAATATTAAAACTCAAGAAATTTAACTCCGCCTTTTGATTCTTCCGAATCCTAATATACAAAAAATAATAATTCAAGAATGGGATAGGAACAAGATAACCAAACTTCCTATAATTTTTCTCGATTGAATCATCTGATAAGGAAAGTGCCTTAGATTTTGCTTAATATTTTCTCTATATGGTTAGCAACTTTAGATTCCTATGGAGTAAAATTTAAAAAGTACATATAAGAATAATGGGGGTTGACTGTATTAAGTATCTGTACCAAGTATATTCTAGGATGAAAAAATTGAAAACAATCATTTAGGCCAGGTGAATGGATAACATTGACTAGCTAATAGGGAAGATAACATTGACGGGCTAACAGGGAAGGTATTAGGCCGAGCAAGAAAATTTGACTTATGGCAAGTGCCCGCCCTCTTATTTAAAGTGAAAACTACTATGAGACCCATTTCCCCAGATTTTTCCACGGAGAAACCCACGGGCGCAAAACTTCATGCGCGCCCCCATTTTCACAAAGAAAATTATTCTAAAACCCATAATTTATAAAATTCCATTTTTCTCTTTTATAAAGGAAAAACTACTTCTTCAATTCGTTTTCTTCTTCTTCCCAACTGTAAATCTTCATCAACACCTGAATCAGATCGAGAAGAACAATTATTTGAGGTCGATGGAGTTATAGGAAGGGATTGATGTTGGTTTCTGGGAGATCTTATTTCTTTCAATGGAAAAAATACATTTTCTTTCCAAAATAAGAGATCGAGAGTTGAAGAAGAGATCTCCAACTGAGAAATCGAGATCGAGATGGAGACCTATATCTATTTTCTTTTCAATTCTCATTTGGTAAGTTTCGATATTTGTTGCTTTGATTTCGTGGTTTTTATTTGATTACTACTTAGACCGTGTTGGAAGAGAGATTAGAGATCGGGTTCCTAATCTGTTATAGGTTACTGATGAGTTAGGCTTTGAGATTGTTTCTGAAATAGAAGAAGAAATTGATGGAATTACAAGTTAAAGATGGTGATGGTGCTGAGGGATTGATGTTGGTTTCATTAGGCATGCTTGGTATTTTATGATTTTTGTTGTCTTGAGATAGTAGGTTAAATTATTTAGTTAAGCTAGCAATGTTCGGATTTCCAGTGGAGAGTGCTTGGTTAGGATTTTTGTTTCTTATTTATGAAAATAACGCAAGTTTGTAGAACCACAGTCGTTTTATGCCTTTTGTTGATTATTGTGTTTGATACAGTTGCATTTATTTTGAATTTTGCAGTATTTTTATGCTTGATTTCTATAAATTTTTGAGAAATTATCAACTGCATTATAATTGGTAAGAGGAGATCCAGCTCCTAGAGAAGTTTGTCATGAAGCAATTTTGTCCTCTTTTAACACTAAGAGGTAATTTTCTTAGCTCAATCTGGGCATAGATGGGGCTAAGAAGACTAGGATATGAGGGTTGATTTGTTGGATGGGGTCTGGTGATGAAATTGGAGGAAGCTGAACTAGTGGTAGTATTGAGTCTGTAGAAGATGAGAAGGAAGTTCTTATGGTAGGTGTGATTTTCGATGTAAAGAATATTAGAGAGAAGTAGGAATAGTGGTGTTGTTGTTGGTATTTGTGTTTGTTGTTCATGGTGTAACTGAAATAGGAATGGTTTGTATTTGTGTTTGTTGTTGGTATTTGTTGCTGCATTGAAGTAGGGGAAAGCTGGTAGTGGTGGATTGGGAGCTACGGATGGAGGATAATGGTTTGCGTGGGAGTTATTGAAACATGAAAGAAGATGATGATGTGGTTATGACTGCATAACATGTCATGCAGTCGAGAAAATGTCTGCATAACATGTTATGCATTCGTGAAATGGTGCATAACATCTACATGCAAAATTTGTTACATAACTTGTTATGCAGATCGAGAAACGGTTGCATAACACGTTATGCGAAGAGATTTTTGTTACTATTGAAACCAACAAAACAAAGACCGCATAACTTGTCATGCACCTACACAATATCTGCATAACATGTTATGCAGTCAAGAAAATGGATGCATAACCTGTTATGCATCCGTAAATATGGATGCATACTGCATTATGCATCAAAATTTTTTTTATGTACGCACTAAAATCAACCAAAACAATGGTTACATAACTTGTTATAGATGCATAACTTTGTTATCCAAATGCATAATTTGTTATGCAAAGGAGAAAATGGTTGCATAATTGTTATCTTTTTATGCATCTTTTTGGTGGTCGCATAATGGTTATGTATCAAGTTTTCAAAATTTTGCCTAAAATGATGATCACCTCCGATTTTTTTCGTGAAAAACAAAAATTTGATATTCTTGTTTGTACTCGTTGCGTAGCTCTCTTAAAAAGATTTCCAACGATATAAAATTTGTAAAATTCCAAGGCGCGGATTTTTAGATATGTTATATCCAAGTTGCGTTGCTAATTATACCCCGGATGCATAACCTGTCATGCGGATGCATAATCCGTCATGCATACATTTTTAATAATTTCATTTAATTATGGGTGTCACGGAAATAATTATGGGTGTCACGATACCTAAAATTAATTGTGGCATGACAATGAGAATATTATTTTTTTTGGGCCTGCAAATAATTTTCCCTTATTTAAATGGATTAGGTCGGGCCAGCCCATAATGTGCCACGGACAAACATGGGCTGTCATGGGACAGGGTGGACAGTATTGGGCCTTAGGCTTCCGGGCAAAATTTACACCCCATCCTGGCCCGGTAAAAAGGAGGAGGAAAAAAAAAGAAAAAAAAAAAGGAAATAACTTGTAATTAATATATTACTATAACTATCGCTACGTCCCTTTTCCAATTCGGTCAAATATTGACCGGTCCGCTGGTCTATAAATTGATACCTTTAGCAGTCCAATCTTCCTTCACCGATGATTTGTATCACCACCAATTTATCACTCAATTTTTTTTTCTGTTCTTAAAGATTCCAATTGAAAAGAAAAGCTTTTCATCCATAGCCTTTCTTAGAAGGTAAGCGCCTAAATTTCTTAGTATAAATTTTCTGTTGTTGTTTTGGGTTTTCTTTCTATACCTAATTTATGGATCTTCTGGTATGAGTTGATCATGATTTTGCTATCTGATCTCAATAATAATTTTGTTATCGTTCTTGGATTTCATCTCAATAACATCTTAATTCGTTAATTTCCGACCATTCATTTCTTCCTCTCCTATCACCCCATTTTACCATGGGGATTTTGACAAAATACACCCTATGACATTAGTATTTCCTAAAGTACACCCGTTTTTTTCTAAATTGCTAAAGTACACCTAGTTTCACTTTCCATCCCGTTTTATTGAAAACACGCTCAACTGCTGTTAAGTATCCAACTCGCTCAAGTTCACTGAGTTGACTAAGATCTCAAATACTCAATTAGGTTTTGTATAGGAAGGTTCACACCGAAATCATAGATTCGTCATGGCCGTGGAATCTGCGATGAGGTATGTTGAGAAATTTGATGTGAGTCCACTTTACGAAATTGTTAATGAAGGAATCGATATCACAAGCTACCAATAATTTCGATGCTAATAATTATTCAAAGCGGCCAGGTGCTAGATATTCAAAGCGGCCAGGTGCTAGATATTCGGATGCAGCTCATGTTTTCTTAATCAGGAGAGGCAAGTTCGATGCTAATAATTTCCAGCATGGACAATATGGATATCAGTAGCCTGTTCATTTCAGCAAATTCAGAATCCCTTTGAAATCAAGTACTAACTCAACTTCTCCAGGGACAAGACAACTAGTATTCCACATTGCAGGCAACTAAGTAAAAGAAAGAAGGCTTACCGATGCATCAGATACCACCAATTACGAAGTCAGATCATCAGAAGTTTACTAGATATCTACCAGTGCAAATATTTGGTTCAAATTTTTAAGTCTTCACAAGTTCATTACAAAATAATAAAGACAAAAGGGAGAGACTACCGACGGAAAATCCAAATAGATATTACTTGGTGCTGTTTGATTTTCAAACAAATTTGTTGTTGAAATTTGTGACAGTAGTGGATGCATTTGTTTTGCTGTCGAAACGTTAGTTTAATTGGGTATTGATTTGGTTCCAATCAGGATTTTTGATTTGGTTTATTAACTGGTTTCTCCATCTTCCAACTTTTGAACTTGATTTCAATATCATCTACCGGAACAGTTTATAGAGGTACAAAATCCAAATTTGCACTAAACTTGATCAACCACAAACTTGATATGGGGTATATTGAAGCTGTTAAAGAAGGGGAAGATGTGGCTCGGTGATTTGAAATAGTATACCGGCTATGGCCATGGTTGGAAGTTGCAGAGAGTTTCAGAACAAGGTACCATACAGTAGATGATAAAGGCTTGGTGATTTAATCCAGTCAAGGTTATTTAGACATTTGAGATCCTAGTCAACTCAGTGCCGAGTTTTTACCATCTATAATCAGGGTTTCTTAGTCTTTGATTTCATGTTATAACTAGTATGGAAAAAATTCCGTCAGATATTATATTAAATATCCTTTCTCGGGTTCCTACCGAGACTGTTTTAGAGTGCAAATTAGTATGTAAAGATTTCGGAACTCTCATCCGCCAGAGCGGAACCACCTTTACTAACATGCATGTTAGTCGTCAGCTGAACCAACTCTATGGTGGTGATGTCAACGACGACAATCGTACTGTTGCCGATAAGATGGAGGTTAGTCTGTTTTTTTCTTGTGTCCTTGAAAAAATATTTGGCCCAACATTGCTTTTTTATGGTGGTCGACTGGGTGATAAGATTGGTATCAATAAGATATACTCTTACAAGGAAAATCTTAAAAAGTTCGTTCATCCTCCAATGTACGATGAACAAGCGAATCACTTTGTTGGCTCGTGCAATGGTTTACTTTGCATAAACATATTCCACAATCTAATTATGGATCCAATCTATGTCTGTAACCCTATCACTAGAGAGTATGTTTATCTTCCAGAACTAGTCGTAAACAAGAAAGAGGTTGAAATGTTTGATATGCATCGAATAGAGGATGGAGAGGTCAATATGAATGCTCGCCTGGTGTGTGGATTTGGGTACGTTAGTTCCACCAATGAGTACAAAGTTGTTAGAATCCACTATCCTTGCTCCATCTATAAAGGTTATGTGGAGGTATACACACTTGGCAGTGGTCGTGGGTGGAGATCCAAAGATACAATTTTCATGGAGCTGGATCCACATCTGGGAGCACCCTATGTGAATGGAGCTATCTTTTTTCTTGCGGACAATGATATTATGGCTTTCGACTTGGCTAAGGAAGAGTTTCGATTGGTCCCCTTTCCTCCTTGTATGATTAACCGTTGTGAAGATGATAAATTTGGACTTGTAGAATTAGGAGGGAATTTGTGTTTTTACTTGGACAGATTACGTATGGAAATATGGTCTCTGAAGAAAACAAGCAGTCTTAATAATAGTGAAGAGAAGGAGACTTGGGGTATGGACTTTGACATGGATTTGGAAGGAGGCGCAGTTCCTCGGGGTTGGTGGTATCGGCCAATTACACTTACAAAGAACGGAGAGCTCATTCTATTGCGCGATTTTGATTTGCTTTATTGTTATGACCCTACTACTAGTACTTTGGAGATCATTTCCGATGAAGATGAGGAGTCAACTGGGTGTTTCATTGAGAGCTATGGGAGAAAATTCGAAGACATATAAGGCTGATGGCACATGGGACGATAATATTATGATCAGTTAAAAGATGTTTGTTTCCCGCTGAAGAGAATACCTGAAAGCACTAGAAAGGCTGCCATGTGATATTGGGACCTATTTGCATCAGCAACGGTTGGTTAGAAGTTTAATGGAACAATATTTGTGAGGCATGTTTCAAATAAATTGGCTAATTAATGTAATGAAATGTATTTCATCATTCAAAGATTGTTTACGCTTCTTTTTATGTTCCCAAGATTGTTTTATTTATAATGGCCAAGTGCAAAAGATGAAGAACCTAATAACAAAGACGCAAAGAAAGTAGGGCAAAGAAAAAGCTCAAAATAATTTATCCAAAAGATGAAGAACCCAAAGACGCAAACAAAGTAAACTTTAAGAACTTGAATAGTTAATTGACCTTGATGGGACAAATACACACCCAACTAATCGAAACTATAAATTTCTACTGATTCTCTTGCCATATACAGCCAACCTGCAGGTGTTCTACCCTCATTATCCACAGCCTGGCAAAAATCCTTGCTAGTGACAAACTTCCTAGTTTCTTCTTCACGGACGAAGGTTTTTAGAGAAAGGATGTTCTCCGGTTGAGCGTGCAGCTGATAATCCATGTACGGGAAATAACCTGGGGGATCCCCGTCCACCTTGGATTCAAAAATATCACTACACCACTTATTGCTGCATTTTACCACCTTAATCTGCTTCATTTGCAAGTTGTAGAGTACAAGACATCTCCCATCAAACCAATACAATAACAGCTGATCATTGAAACTTAGCATGCGTGTAGGAGGAGGTTTAGTAGAGGTTGTGTCAAAGTAACTAGAGAGTGCAGCTGGTAGTATACTTTTCTCCTTGAGTTGAACATCGAACATCTCCTCCTCGATCCATACTTGCTCAATCTTGTCCTTTAATAAATACAAATGAACCTTAACAGAACAACTACTACTCTTATTAATACAATGACGACGGAGAAAATGACGGCGATCACTACTGTTGCTGGATAACATTAATGTTTCAGAGCGTACAACACAAGGATATCCTTTAAACTCCAGAAGATGATGATCAACCACTAAATATTGTTGGTCATTCACTGTAAACGCCGGGGTCAGACTACATTGATCAGTAGGGAGACGAACAAACTGAAGCTTCTCATTGTGGATGTCGAACGAGAGCAGCATTTCGAACTTATTCTTATTACCAGTATTACCAGTAGTATTAGTTATCCACCAGAAAAGATCACCGCCGCAGATGGTAGCTGATTTACGAGTTACTCTTGAAGCTGTTGTGACCATTGAACTAGGAAAGCAAGAATAACCTGGTGGCGGTTTGATCTCAGAAGTACTGATGACAATCTTCCTCCATGAATTACTTCCTCCTAGTGTAACGACCATGCAAACAAACTCCTGGTGGTTGGTTGTTTTGACTGAAAGAGTAGTAGTAAAGATAATGACAACCTTATATTCTTCTGATAAAGAATCAAAACCAAAACCATGACATAAGTAATTACATAATCTCCCTCCGTCGATGGTACTCTGTGAAGGAGTTTCATAGGAGAGGACTAGTGATTCAGCCCTGATAGGATGAAGGATAGAAATTGCACCATTAACATTAGAAGCTCTACTCACTGGTTTAAAACAAGCTAAACCATTACAATAACCTACTAGTTCACATGGGAATAAGAAAGCGAAGTCCCCTAAAAGTCTATAAGAGAGAAATTTTTCATCATCATCATCATCATCATCCCTTTTTCTCTTTTTTGATGTAGGAGGAGGAATTGTGGTATCGTCAAATTCATCCTTTTCTAGAGTGAATAAGTAAGCCTTTTGAGATACATTGGAGAGATTAAAGACTAGATTTAATTTATTCTTATTTTGAATAAAGTGAGAAGAAGCAAATTTTGAATCTTTGAAAGTGTAATTGTACCATAACTTACAGACGCAGCTGTACCTGGCTACATCCCGAGCTTCTAATCTCGTTAGAATATTCTCCAAAAATATTTCCTGAGGAAGATATCGAGGAGAGGAATCATCAAAATCGGCATTTTCCAAAGATATTGCTGTTTGCATCTTCTTCTGCTGCTGCTCTTCAAAACCCATAATTTAACATATATACATATAAATTACACTGAAGAAGAAAAACCCACACTCGTTTAGGAGATTATATACATCTAGGATCTAATTGACTCGGAATTGATGGATGAAGAAGAAACCCTAATTGAATTGAAAAAGCACAGAGGGGAAGAAGAACAAGTGAAATGAAATGAAAATGAAATTGGGAAAGTTAGAAGGAGATAGAATAATGAAAGTTAACCGGTTCGGTCGGTTTCAGGTCTTATTGCACACGTGTAAAGTAAACCGGGGAACTTTTTTCTTTAAAAACTTGGCGTCTGACCATGTCCTGAATTTCCGTTGACCGTTGTACTTTTTTCTAAAAAAGAAATCTCCGGTGTAGAAGAGTCCTAAATTTTGATCAAAAATCCGATCCGATAAACGAAAAAAAATTCAAAAGAGCAGAATGGGTTTTTATGGGATACCATCAACCAATACGCTTTCTTATATAGACCTCAATAATTCTAAAGTATCTAGATGAAGAAAAAAGGAAATCATCTAAACTAGGAAATAAACCATGAAGAAAAAAGGAAATCAGCTAAACTAAGAAATAAATCAAAACGAGCAAAATAAAATCCTGTAAGGAACTGGAAATTCTTTTTTCAAGCCTGATTTTCATTTTATTTTTTATTATTATTAATAAAATAACTTTTTTATTAATTAAGGAAACCAATTCCATATAGAAAAAGAATTATTAACAAACAACAACTAATATTAAACTAATCTTTGTCAAAGGACTTATGGCTCGTGGATGTGTGGCTCAACTAGATAGTTAAGAGAATAATCCTCCACATTGTGATTTTAAAAAAGTTAATTTTGATGCAACTTTCCAAAAAGAGAACAAAACTATGGGATCTGGTCTAATATTAATTGATGATGCAGGAACATTCGGTGGAGCATGGTGCATCCCAGGAGTGGCTGAAAATGAAGAACAGGCTGAGGCAATTGCAGCTTGGGAGGCAATCCAATGGGCTAGAAAAAACAACATTCAAAAGTTGCATTTGGAGGGAGATTGTCTTAATGTAGTTTTGGCCATAAATGGTAATCTAGGATCTGTTAAATGGACTAATAACCCAATTATCATGGATTGTATGTTAGGAAGTTTTAGTAGTTGAGTCTGTACTCATGTTCCAAGAGACACAAATGAATTAGCCCACTATTTGGCTAAAGAAGCTAAGAACAGTATAATTTCGTTGTTTTGGGGAACTGATCCTCCTGTTTGGTTGAAAAGTCTCATTAGAGAGACTCTTTGTGTCACATTGCTAAGTTATATATGAATTATCTTTTCCTATTAAAAAAAAAAACAAGATAGTTAAGGTTTTTTTTCTTACTTGTATATAAGAGTATCTTCAATAGAGGGTGGAAATAATTTAGAGCATCTTCAATAGAGGGTGGAAATAATTTTTTTGAATACACGTAAGACTTTAGACTCCCATTTTGTATAAATGCATCTACAATAGTTATTAGGTTATACAGATTAGAAGGGATGAAATACTAAATATAAAGGTGTTAAAGAAACTCTTAACTCCATTACGAGTACATATTACCATGTGGTAAATTAGTGCCATCATGTCTCGATTCCATTTCACCTTGTGTATGTTGCTGAGAGACAGATTAGGTACGTAAGCTTGGCAAACAACTTGAGATACTCAGGAAAATCCTTATAGCAAGACTAGTTCCACTCAAGACCCACCACCAAGTATTTCAGAAATATGATACTTGTTGATGTGAAGATTTCTTTCATGCCGGAGTAGAAAGTTATGTTCAAGAAGATAAGCAATAACTTTCATGTTCACTTCAAAACATTTTTTTCTGACCATAGTAAAGAATTTTACATTGAACGATATTGACACAATTAATGCACATTTTTTTTAATAAGACTTGGTGAGGCATGAAAACTACAAGCATCAATAAGACCCTAATTTCGGTTATTGATAAGATTCACATAATCCAGCATAAGACCATACACATTTTTTTTCCAGTGAAAAGATTCACATAATCCAGCATACGACCATACACATTTTTTCCCCTGTAATGATCTCATTTTGATGAATATTTTGATACTTAGCCAAACAACTTTCATTCACAAAATATAGTCTAGTACTTGATACTCACATAATCTAAACGCTTCTTGTTCCCACGTAAGTCTTTAAACTAGCGGACGTAAGAGATCTCGCCCAATTAGGTTACTCTCCTCTCCAAGATAGTGTTAGAAGTAATACTATTAGTCGGCTAACACGGTGACTACAAAATGAAGTGCCTATGTCAGGTAAATTTATAAGATGAACAAACTTCATTATTTATAGGCCAAGGTAGATTGTACACCAATGAATTTCCATAACCGAAAATATATAAAGATATGCAATAAATACTAATTTTTGGTTATGTCTAATTCCAACTAATATACCGAAATATACCATGGATGAAAACTCAATTTTAGCTAGTATACAAGTATACTTCTAGAGAAATGTTTTACCTGCTGGAAAAATAAAACAAATAAATTCGAAGATCTCAATGAAAATATTCTCAAACATTTTGGTTTGGGATCTCACCTTGAATATCAAGGAATTTCTTTGAACAATTAAAAATAATATTGTAACTCATGCTCAAATTACTCACTATGTCGACATCTTGAATTTTCATTAATAACAATTCATATTCCGATATTCACAAAACCCTAAAGTATATGTAAAACCGGAAATATAAGATTTGATATTAGAACCAGTCATGCAAGAGATCCCTAATACGGATCGGTCCTGCTATAGACCCCCTAATAGGGATTAGTCATGTTATATATCCCTAATAAAAACCGGACCACCAATCCTATTGATTCCTTTCAACTATGAAACAAGTTTCGCAAGTATACTTCCTTAAATTCATGTAGCTAAAAACATAGTTTTCTGGGTATGCAACCAATCTTAAGTTCACTACACAATGTAGTAACAAGCTACAAAGATAGTGCATGTCGCAATTACGAAGTTCAAAAGATAAACGTTAAACTTCGTAATTCAATTAATATACTGAAGTTGTAATACAACTTCTATATTCTTCCTTGACACTTTGATCAAAATAGAATGATCAAGTCTCTAATACTACAGTTTCATATATATAACTTTGTATGTTATGTTTTCAATCTAAACGACTTGGAAGTAATGTAGATAGAAATGAAAACAAATAAAGTCTTGTATTACTAAGCTCGAGCAGAAGGATGATATGTTCGTTGACGTCGATATGTCTTTAGATTCTTCAGGTTCTTCTGAGTAATACTTGTATGTCTCAGCATTTCTAGACTTCCTAGTCTAACCTAACGAAGTTGACTTTAGTAATCTAATCAAGCGACCTTGAGCTTTAAAACTAAAATATTGAAAACGTGGGGTGTACCAAAATACACCACCAACTTTTTCCTATGAAACCTGTATGGACTAAACTCGAATACAATTCCGAGAGTTCAACTTAATGAATCTCAATAAGGAATTATATGAAGAGCTTATATCTCTTTCTCTCACAATCAGAATGTAAACAGAGACAAATCCGTGAACCTGATTATTCTGTGAGAGTACTTGGACGATTCCAAAAATCAATCAAGTCGTACCCAACAATTGAAATGATTTACGTATGACTTGTGTGATATTTCAATTATAAAGATAAACAAGATAATGCATAAAAAGAAATAACACAGACACACAAAAAAATTTAACGAGGAAACCACAAATGCAGAAAAATCACGGGACCTAGTCTAGATTTACACACCAAACTGTATTAAGCCGCTACAGAATCTATCTTACCATCAGAACTTCAGACTATGATGTAGTTAAGACCGAATCTACCGTCATAGCAATTCAATAACAGTCACTGTGACGGACCGGAAAATTACGCCTTTGGCGCGTTGCCCCGCAGGCCGTAACTCCCCCGATGCGCCATGATGAAGCTACGATCCGGGCCTTAGGGCTAGGCAAATGCGCGTCCATTTGCCCTTGCAAGCATGCTCGTGGAGCATGACGCAGCTAACTTAGCTTCCACACCGCTCCAACTTACCCTTGTTCTGCGAAGGGTTTATTAAGTAAGCAAAAGTTTCTTAAAACGGCAAAAACTACGATGGAATTTGGCTCTAAACGATGAAATTTGGCTAAATTGTGGTGACCATGTAGATCTATAGATCAACATGTCTTGATTCTTGGGTCGTTTCCCATCAAAATTGACTCCTCTAGAGATAAATTACGACATTCGGGTTTTTCGCCACCAGATAGGCTATAACTTGCTCTTTGTAGCTTGATAGGAAGTATGAGCATCCACTTACTGGCATGCAATGAAGCCTCATCAAGTCTGGCAATCATCTCTTGCGTCGAGCTACCGAGCTTAGATGATATGAGGGGCCAACGTGCTGGACCGGCAATGCTGCAACTCATTGCGGCTACCTACGTACCCTTCCCTACTCTAAAGGATCAAAAACCCTACCGTAGTTCATCCTCGAAGGGACAAGCAACTTATTCTAACTCGTTTTCTAGGTCGTGGCCAAGCAACGGTGGTAATGGCCTAGTCCGTATAGGCCGTTCCGTCAAACGCATCCAGGTGATGCATCATCGAGTCTGTAGAATGGCATAGTGATGCCTCAGCATCATATGCTCCATTTGTAAGGTTGCGCGACTAAGAATGAGGCCTGAGCATCATTCATACCGTTCCGGCCAAGCTATGAAGCTTACTTGGTACATAGTCCGCATATGCACCTTCAACCAACTACCCCTCCTATAGATATCTTAATGGAATTTCTCTACAAGTATGGAAACGGGACCAAAAATATTTCATCAACTCCCCATTTACTATTCATGGCCGTTGCCATGTATTTTCCTGAATAACCGGCTAAGATGGCTGTACATTCAGTTCTAGCACACATGCCAGTTCCACTGTCCGGCCAGGATGGCTGAACATTTCCCGAGCCAAACCCGATGAAAGGCCGTGATGGCTGTATTTCCGGCTTTGGCCCATAGGCCACACCAATGTCCAGCCGTGATGGCTGTACATTACCAACCCGATCTCCAGCCATGTTGGCCGTCCACTGCCAACGCGATGTTCGGCCATGTTGGCGTCTGTTGTCAAACCGATGTCCGGCCATGTTAGCCGTCCGCTGCCAACCCGATGTTCGGCCATGTTGGCCTCCGCTGCCAACCCGATGTCCGTATATGTTGGTCAGACGCTAACTCCGATGTTCGGCATGTTGACTGTACATTTTCAAGGTCATCTACCTAACTGACCTAATGCATCATTTGATGCAAGATTGGCTCTTGGCCAATGTAGCTTCCAACAAATGCCATATTGGCCTTAGCCAATATGCATATGCGATGTGCCTTACTTGGCACCAGATATGGCCCAGGGCCAAATGCATCTCACCATACAAAGGAAGCTTTGGATGAAGCTTCATCACAAGAAAATGGCGCATCTTTTACCATGCGCCATGCTAAAAACACGGGTGTTACATTATCACACCCTTCAAAGAATTTCGTCCCGAAATTAAAAACCAAAACTATTGTGGACAATCTCTTCAAGTTGTATTTCTGAGCAAAGTCCCATACGTATGCTCATAAATCACTGGTTTCTTCAAGTTGTCATGAACAACAATTTAGACCTTGATCACATGTCCCATACCACCGCCTGGGAATCCAAAAGTGCCCACAACAATACCAAGAATCGCGCAATTGGCAAGTGCCAAGATGATATCTCAACCAGGTATCCTGAATGCGCATCTCATACTACGCACTCAGAAGTCCCTAAAGTTCACAAGGTTGGAAGATGTCATCGTAATGACAAAGCAAAACCTAACGCAACACCGTGAGGACCAATATATAATGCCGGTGCGGTTGGATGCAAGCCACCGACCCCGACGAATTTACTCGGTTGCCACTCGTAAGTAGGATGCTAACCGGGCTCGACAACGCACACCCTTGGCCAGTGCCAACGTGTGGGGATGATCGGTCCCATTGTCTACCCACCGTCCTGACGGTCTTTCGGATACTCGTAAGCGGGTGCCATTGAGGCATGGAAAACTCACAAGACTTATACAAGCTCAACTCGATTTGCAAAGTAACCGGCCCAAAGAAGATTAGAAACTCTTTCCCGCGCAGAAGTTGGCCTACTCTCCCACTTTAAGTTCCCATGATGGAAAATACTCACTAATGAGTCCACCCCGCACAAGTCTCTAGAGTTTTCTCGGAACTTTCCCTGATACCATCTGTGACGGACCGGAAAATTACGCCTTTGGCGCGTTTGCCCGCATGCCGTAACTCCCCCGATGCGCCATGAGGAAGCTACGATCCGGGTCTTAGGGCTAGGCAAATGCACGTCCATTTTCCCTTGCAAGCATGCTCGTGGAGCATGACGCAGCTAACTTAGCTTCCACACCGCTCCAACTTACCCTTGTCTGCGAAGGGTTTATTAAGTAAGCAAAAGTTTCTTAAAACGGCAAAAACTACCTTTTGAGGCTCTAAACGATGGAATTTGGATAAATTGTGGTGACCATGTAGATCTTTAGATCAACATGTCTTGATCTTTGGGCCGTTTCCCATCAAAATGGACTCCTCTCGAGCTAAATTGCGACATTCGGGTTTTTCGCCTCTAGATAGGCTATAGCTTGCTTTTTGTAGCTTGATAGGAAGCATGAGCATCCACTTACTGGCATGCAACTAAGCCTTATCAAGTCTGGCCACAATCATCTCTTGCGTCGAGCTACCGAGCTTAGATGATAAGAGGGCCAACGTCTTTGGGCCGGCAATCTTTGCAACTCATTGCAAGGCTGCCTACGTGCCCTTCCCTACTCTAAAGGGATCAAGCAGGCACCGTATTTCATCCTCGAAGGGACAAGAAACTTATTATAACTCGTTTGCTAGGCCGTGGCCAAGCAACGGTGGTAATTTCCTAGTCCGTATAGGCCGTTTCGTCAAACACATCCAAGTGATGCATCGTCGAGTCCGTGGAATGGCATAGTGATGCCTCAGAATCATATGCTCCATTCGTAAGGTTGCGCGACTAAGAATGAGGCCTGGGCATCATTCATACCATTCCGGCCAAGCTATGAAGCTTACTTGGTACATAGTCCGCATATGCACCTTCAACAAACTACCCCTCCATATATATGTCTTAATGGAATTTCTACAAGTATGGAAAGGGGACCAAAAATATTTCATCAACTCCCCGTTTACTATTCATGGCCGTTGTTTTTTTTTTCCTGAATAACCGGCCAAGATGGATGTACATTCAGTTCTAGCACACATGCCAGTTCCAGTGTCCGGCCAGGATGGCTGAACATTTCCCGAGCCAAACCCGATGAAGGGCCGTGATGGCTGTATTTCCTACTTTGGCCCATAGGCCACACCAATGTCCAGCCGTGATGGATGTACATTACCAATCCTATCTCCAGCCATGTTGGCCGTCCACTGCCAACCCGATGTTCGGCCATGTTGGCCTCCGCTGTCAACCCGAAGTCCGACCATATTGGACGTCCGCTGCCAACCAGATGTTCAGCCATGTTGGCCTTCTCTGCCAACCTGATGTCCCGCCATGTTGGCCGTACGCTGCCAAACCGATGTTCAGCCATGTTGGCTGTACATTTTCAAGGTCATCTACCCAACTGACCTAATGCATCATTTGATGCAAGATTGGCTCTTGGCCAATGTAGCTTCCAACAAATGCCATATTGGCCTTAGCTTGATATGCATATGCGATGTGCCTTACTTGGCACCGTATATGTCTCATGTGGCCAAATGCATCTCACCATACAAAGAAAGCTTTGGATGAAGCTTCATCACAAGCAAATGGCGCATCTTTTAGCATGCGCCATGCTAAAAACACGGGGTGTTACATTATCACACCCTTCAAAGAATTTCGTCCCCGAAATTCAAAACCAAAACTATTGTGGACAATCTCTTCAAGTTGGATTTCCTAAGCAAAAGTCCCATACCAGATGCTCATAAATCACGGGTTTCTTCAAGTTGTCATGAACAACAATTTAGACCTTCTGAGCATGTCCCATACCACCTGCCTGGAATCAAAAGTGCCCACAACAATACCAAGAATCGCAATTGGCCAGTGCCAAGAGGATATCTCGACCATGTATCCTGAATGCGCATCTCATACTCCGCACTCAGAAGTCCCTAAAGTTCACAAGGTTGGAAGATGTCATCGTAATGACAAAGAAAAACCTAACGCAACACTGTAAGGACCAATCTCTAATTCCAGTGCAGTTGGATGCAAGCCACCGTCCCTGACGGATTTACCCATTGACACTTTCGTAAGTGGGATGCTAGCCGTGCCTCGAAAACGCACACCCTTGGCCGGTGCCAACGTGTGGGATGATCGATCCCATTGTCTCACCCACCGTCCCCATTTGCCTTCCGGATGCTCGTAGCGGGGTTCCATAGAGGCCCGAAAACTCACGTGCCTTATACAAGCTCAACTCGATTTGCAAAGTAACCGGCCCAAAGATTCAAACTCTTTCTGCGCGAGGTTAGCCTTACTCTCCAACTTTAAGTTCCCATGATGGAAAATTCTCGCTAATGAGTCCACCCCGCACAAGTCCCTAGAGTTTTCACTTTAACTTGCTCGATACCATCTCGTGACTTGACCGGAAAATTATGCCTTTGGCGCGATGCCCCGCAGGCCTTAACTCCCCCGATGCGCCATGATGAAGCTATGATCCGGGCCTTAGGGCTAGACAAATGCACGTACATTTTCCCTTGTAAGCATGCTCGCGGAGCATGACGCAGCTAACTTAGCTTCCACACCGCTCCAACTTACCCTTGTTCTGTGAAGGGTTTATTAAGTAAGCAAAAGTTTCTTAATACGGCATAAACTACCTTTTAGGCTCTAAACGATGGAATTTGGCTAAACTGTGGTGACCATGTAGATCTATAGATCAACATGTCTTGATCTTTGGGCCGTTTCCCATCAAGTAGGACTTCTCTCGAGTTAAATTACGACATTCGGGTTTTTCGCCTCCAGATAGGCTATAGCTTGCTCTTTGTAGCTTGATAGAAAGTATGAGCATCCACTTACTGGCATGCAACTAATCCTCATCAAGTCTGTCCACAATCATCTCTTGCGTCGAGCTACCGAGCTTTGATGATATTAGGGGCCAACGTGCTGGACCGGCAATGCTGCAACTCATTGCGGTTGCCTACGTACCCTTCCATATTCTAAAGGGATCAAGCACAGACCGTAGTTCATCATCGAAGGGACAAGCAACTTATTCTAACTCGTTTTCTAGGTCGTGGCCACGCAACGGTGGTAATGGCCTAGTCCGTATAGGCCGTTCCGTCAAACACATCCAAGTGATGCATCATCGAGTCCGTGGAATGGCATGGTGATGCATCAGCATCATATGCTCCATCTGTGAAGGTCACGCGACTAAGAATGAGGCCTCGAGCATCATTCATACTGCTCCGGCCAAGCTATGAAGCTTACTTGGTACATAGTCCGCACATGCACCTTCAACCAACTACCGCTCCATATATATGTCTTAATGGAATTTCTACAAGTATGGAAAGGGGACCAAAAATATTTCATCAACTCCCCGTTTACTATTCATGGTCGTTGCCATGTATTTTCTGAATAACTAGGCCAAGATGGTCAGACATTCGATTCTAGCACACATGCCAGTTCCACTGTCCGGCCAGGATGGGTGAACATTTCCCGAGCCGATGAAGGGCCGTGATGGATGTATTTCCGACTTTGGCCCATAGGCCCACTACACCAAATTCTGGGATTAGAAACAGAACTGAGCCGTTACTAAAACGGGTTGTAACGGCTCTTGCCTGTTGCAAAAAGTGGGTGTTACATTTTTTTATCTGGCTTTGTGGCGTTACGAATTTTGGTTAGATGGCCCTGTGAATGGCCATGAGCGTTACTAATTTGCCCGCGTGGTAATGTACTCTCCGGCAGCATTCACGAATTTTTTTGTAACAACGATGTCGTAACGAGGTAGAGCCGTTACGAACTTTTTTGTAACAGCAAAAAATTACTGCCAGTCAACATTGACTTGGTCAAACCAGGTCAAGGCTGACCGCGCTTATTTTCTACGAAATAAGTCAGAATTCTAAATTCAATTAGCTGCACAAGTCTGTCATTCAATCCATACAAATTCTATTACACATTTTATAATAATAATAATAACTTTTTTATTCTTTGAAGTTTCAAATAACTTAACGAATTCCTAAGTTTTGAGGGAATGCAACATCTGCTTAGAAACTTGAGAGAATGCCTAAGTTATGTGCGGCCTAAAGCTCATACAACATTTGCTTAGAACTTAAGAGCATATAAGATAAAACTAACCAATGCAGAACTCACATAACAGTCTCTGCCTTCTCTTGTGTAATGTTTCTATCGCAACTTTGCAGACTTTGCCTCACTGCTCCAATAATACGAATCGAGACCTAGAGGAAATGAGTTGGTACCTAAGCCAATTCAAAAAAGAGAACAAAATTACTTCTAACCTGTGCAAAGGATTTCAAAATATATCGCTTAGAAAAATTCAATGAAAACCTGGAGAGCCTAAATGGTTGACCTTTGTACATAGAGCAAAAAATTGACATGCACCACTGGGCTTGAGACAGTGATACGTTAGAAACAATATGTACAGCTGGGCTGAGATCTTTCGCAAGCTCACAACCAGGAACAACTCCGGGATCTGAATTTTGAGAACCACTAATAGATGTTTCCTGAACTTTGAGAACCACTAATAAAATGAGGGAAAACCTGCATACTCCAACACAACAAGATTTTTCATTTAAACCAAGACCGAATAATGTATGGAGGGTAAACCACTAATGTAATGTGTATACATCCCCAAATCATCATATATCATATTTACTATTCAAATCTTGACTATCGAGGGTAACGATACGAAAATTCCCAAAATAGAAAGAGTAAATACAAAAGGTAGCTCTTGATGCATCGAACTAAACCTCTTGTAAATCGTTATTTCCAAGACCTTGGTGATTATTTAAATTTCAAAGATCGTGAAAATTTCAACACCAGAAAAATCAACAACTTCTGACAAACCAAAAACCAACCATACAAAGAGTTACATACATGCACCACTTCTAACATTTCTAGCTTCGAAACAAGTAATCTGTACGCTCCAATATATATCAAGCGTATATTATCCAAGTAAAGCAAAATAAGAATGAACTAAAAGCAAACTAAAAAATGAAGAAGACAGAAGCTTACAAGAACATCTTGGCCAAACCATGCATATGATACATGCTGATTTGCAGCCCAAAAGATGGCAAACGCTAAACAGAATGGCAATACCCCCATTGAAAGAACTGTTACCTCCCCAAGACAAGGAAGGTTTACTTTCTTATTCCCAGAATTCTTGAATACCCTGATTGAGAGATGCACAATACTAAGATGAGAAAAAAGATATACAATGACATGTCAGTTGCTAAAAAAGGGATCCCCTGTTCATCTACCTTAAGATCACAAGAACTCGGCAAGCGTGCATTCCCTGGAGAGGAAAAAAAACATCACAGTAAAGTTCAGCAATGCTGCTTAAACTTACTCTACTATTTAAACAGATATCAATGACGGCCGACCACTAATCAAGGTTTACTTTCCTTTCGCAGTGACTGAGGGGAACATTTCTAATTCCAAAAAAGTCTGGGATGTCCATTCATTATAATGTAACGAATTTCGAAGTAACTATGCTAAAGATAATATTAGGCGTGGACCTGATGCATAGTGGAAATTAGTACAAAAAAAAATACCAATAATTAGCAAAACCTTTGGAGCACAATTCTTCTTAGAGCAATTTCTATGAAAATTAAAAGGTATCCTACAACACACAAAGTTGACCTCGATAACTTAAGAGTTAGATGCTTCAAGTATATTAAAAGATCCGCCCTATGCACATGAAGCCCGCATGATGGTATGAAAAGCATCCGAAATATAACTTTTTTCCTTACCATCCATGAAGCATAATGTACGTTTATTCGGACACATACCGCTCAATTTCAAATTTGATTTACAACTTCTTCAAGTATAAAAGATCAAGAATCACAAACGTTATCTCGCTTCTTCTGCAGTCTCATTGTTGTACATTAGTTACTAATTATTACTAATCGCACCTCTCCAAACATTAAATGCAAAAAAATATTCTAAGTAGACATAGTAAGAAGGTCTTATACTTATGACAAAGAATGTCTCAAATCATGATCATGAAGCAAACCTTTACAATTGATTCCCAATGATGGATGCAGCCATATAATCAAGTTTAGACGAAACAATCAAACAAAAAAGTAAGGAGGAAATTGAAAAAACTTTGTACCTCAGTTCCATCGATGTAAAATAGTACAATCGCACCAAATGAGCGCAGACATAAAGAAATACAGTAGCATCGCAAGACCGATGCTACAATGACAAATACCACAAAGAACCTGCATTCATATGAATAATCTCCTTAGAAGAGTCATTTGTGACATTCTCAGAAGACAAGAGACCCGAAGAACCAAGAAATAAAACAGGTTTGAAATTGCATCTCCCCGACTCATTCCAGATCAACAGAAAAAATATAAATTTTGGATCACAAGAATCCCTCTTTGAAACATGAATAAAGAAATAAATTCGAACAAGCAAGTATTAGATCTATGAAGCTAACTCTGCTCGAGAAGACACTTAGTTTTCCTTCAAGGCATTGATTTCTTTTAGTTTCTTTTTCATCAAAACATGGAATTACCTCATTAGTTAAAACATTATGAGGATTGTACTACGGTCGAGTTTGAAGCAATCTCCTATCTAAAGATTTTAGTCACCACTACCATATCAATGAAACTTAACCAGGGAACATAAGATTTAACAAGGCAATAAGTGACGAATCTTTAATATGTGTTACTAAACAGTGGTATATACAAATCATATGGAGATATGTGGTTGGAAGTGTTGTTTCCAGGATACGGTTTCAGGTTAACATCTCTTCGTACATATGTTAGTATTACAGTCCATGGATGAACGCCTTGCACGTGTCACTGGCCTAATGTATGAACCCTTACAAGCATAAAAACATGGTACTTCAAAAGCTAAATATGGTTATTGAAAGATCCATTAAGAAAAAAAGAAACTCCAATTCTGAACCAGAAGTCTCATATGATCATGATTAAAAGGCTTTTCCGTCTATTTTCCTCCATCCAATTATATTATTGATTAACATAAACTGTGACCAAAGCGATTCAGATGGGACTGAACAAATAAACAACAAAAATATATCTCAACTTCAAAAGGCCGAGCATGACTTGAAAGCATATGTTAAAACTAAAATCTGATTAACAGAACAAATAAACAACTAAAATTCCCGGAATAACTGAAACCCTTAAATCTGATTAGCAAACTGAAACCCTAAAATCGAAATAACTCAAACCCTAAAACAGATGACGAAAAACTTACACAAATGAAATATAGATGATGAAATCGAAACCCTAAACTCGATTAACAGATTATGAAATTGAAATTAAACTCGATTACGAGATGTGATCCAAGGAAGAAAAAAAGATAGGAGGAAGAGAAAATCTAACAGAGACAACAAGAAGAAACATATACCTTCTAAGCTGAGATTCAAAATCGGTTCTTCAAAGCTCCAACTCCGACGAACCCTAAAATGAAATCAAAAAAAAAAATTGGTATCAGATGAAACCCTAAAATCTGATTTAACAGATGATAAAACCCTAAAATTGAAAATTTGATGATGACTTGTGCAGATCGAAACTAAAATCGAAACCTAAACTCACTAATCTAACACAGTTCTTCAAAGTCGGAAGATTAACGAGTGTGGAGAGGAGAGGAGCGAAAGAGAAAAGAAAAAATGAAAATGAAATTTCGATTTGGATAAATCTTTGAGATATCCTCAAAACCACGCATGTGAATCACACAAGCATGGGAGGAAATATCCTTTGGTATAACTCATTGTGGGTGGAAACATAATGCCACGCATGTGAATGGCACACGCAAATTCTAAAGGTGTTACCACCCAAGTGCGACCAAGCGTGTGGACTGGCACGCCATAAAAAATTTCGTAACGGCTTAGCCCTGTTACAATTTTAAAAAATTAGTAACGGCTTCTGCCTGTTACGAATATTTTGTAACGGCCATTTGTAACGGGAAATTTGTAACGGCCCATAAGCCGTTACGAATTGCTGTTACTAATCCGGGAATTTGGTGCAGTGGCCACACCAATGTCCAGCCGTGATGGATGTACATTACCAACCCGATCTCCTGCCATGTTTGTCGTCCACTGCCAACCCGATGTTCGGCCATGTTGGTCGTCTACTGCCAACCCGATGTTCGGCCATGTTTGCCTCCGATGTCAACCTAATGTACGGCCATGTTGGACGTCCGCTGCCAACCCAATGTTCGTCCATGTTGGCGTCCACCGCCAACCCAATGTCTGGCCATGTTGGCCGTACGCTGCCAACCCGATGTTCAGCCATGTTGACTGTACATTTTCAAGGTCATCTACCTAACTGACCTAATGCATCATTTGATGCAAGATTGGCTCTTGGCCAATGTAGCTTCCAACAAATGCCATATTGGCCTTAGCCAATATGCATATGCGATGTGCCTTACTTGGCACCAGATATGTCCCATGGCCAAATGCATCTCACCATACAAAGAAAGCTTTGGATGAAGCTTCATCACAAGCAAATGACGCATCTTTTAGCATGCGCCATGCTAAAAACACGGGGTGTTAAATTATCACACCCTTCAAAGAATTTCGTCCCCGAAATTCAAAACCAAAACTATTGTGGACAATCTCTTCAAGTTGGATTTCCTGAGCAAAAGTCCCATACTAGATGCTCATAAATCACGGGTTTCTTCAAGTTGTCATGAACAACAATTTAGACCTTCTGAGCACATGTCCCATACCACCTGCCCAGGAATCCAAAAGTGCCCACAACAATAACAAGAATCGCAATTGGCCAGTGCTAAGAGGATATCTCGACCAGGTATCCTGAATGCGCATATCATACTACGCACTCAGAAGTCCCTAAAGTTCACAAGGTTTGAAGATGTCATCGTAATGACAAAGCAAAACCTAACGGAACACTGTGAGGACCAATCTCTAATTCCAATGCAGTTGGATGCAAGCCACCGTCCCTGACGGATTTACCGGGTTGCCACTCGTAAATGGGATGCTAGCAGGGCCTGACAATGCACACCCTTGGCCAGTGCCAATGTGTGGGGATGATCAATCCCATTGCCTACCCACCATCCTAGACGGTCTTCCAGTTGCTTGTAAGCGGGTTCCATAGAGGCACGGAAAACTCAAAGTACTTATACAAGCTCAACTCGATTTGCAAAGTAACTGCCCAAATAGCTTACAAACTCTTTCCTCGCGCGTAGAAGTTAGCCTACTCTCCAACTTTAAGTTCCCATGATGGAAAATTCTCGCTAATGAGTCCACCCCGCACAAGTCCCTAGAGTTTTCACGGAACTTGCTCTGATACCATCTGTGACGGACCGGAAAATTATGCCTTTGGCGCGATGCCCCGCAGGCCTTAACTCCCCCGATGCGCCATGATGAAGCTATGATCCGGGCCTTAGGGAAAATGCAATTTGCCCTTGCAAATGCTCGTGGACATGTCCTTTTTGTTGCCTTTATTAAGTAAGCAAAAGTTTCTTAAAACGGTAAAAATTACCTTTTGAGGTTCTAAACGATGGAATTTGGCTAAATTGTGGTGATCATGTAGATCTATAGATAAACATGTCTTGATCTTTGGGTCGTTTCCCATCAAAATGGACTCCTCTCGAGCTAAATTACGACATTCGTGTTTTTCGCCTCCAGATAGGCTATAGCTTGCTCTTTGTAGCTTGCTATGAAGTATGAGCATCCACTTACTGGCATGCAACTAAGCCTCATCAAGTCTGTCCACAATCATATCTTGCGTCGAGCTACCGAGCTTAGATGATATGAGGGGCCAACGTCTTTGGACCGGCAATCTTTTGCAACTCATTGCGGCTGCCTACGTACCCTTCCATACTCTAAAGGGATCAAGCACAGACCGTAGTTCATCATCGAAGGGACAAGCAATTTATTCTAACTCGTTTGCTAGGCCGTGGCCAAGCAACGGTGGTAATGGCCTAGTCCGTATAGGCCGTTCCGTCAAACACATCCAAGTGATGCATCATCGAGTCCGTGGAATGGCATAGTGATGCCTCAGCATCATATGCTCCATTCGTAAGGCTGCGCGACTAAGAATGAGGCCTCAACATCATTCATACCGTTCCGGCCAAGATATGAAGCTTACTTGGTACATAGTCCGCATATGCACCTTCAACCAACTACCCCTCCATATATATGTCTTAATGGAATTTCTACAAGTATGGAAAGGGGACCAAAAATATTTCATAACTCCCCGTTTACTATTCATGGTCCTTGCCATGTATTTTCCTGAATAACCGGCCAAAATGGCTGTAAATTCAGTTCTAGCACACATGCCAGTTTCACTGTCCGGCCAGGATAGCTGAACATTTCCCGAGCTAAACCTGATGAAGGGCCGTGATGGCTGTATTTCCAATTTTGGCCCATGGGCCACACCAATGTCCAGCCGTGATGGTTGTATATTACCAACTTGATCTCCATCCATGTTGTCCGTCCACTGCCAACCCGATGTTCGGCCATGTTGGCCGTCCGCTGCCAACCCGATGTTCAGCCATGTTGGTTGTACATTTTCAAGGTCATATACCCAACTGACCTAATGCATCATTTGATGCAAGATTGGCTCTTGGCCAACGTAACTTCCAACAAATGCCATATTGGCCTTAGCCAATATGCATATGCGATGTGCCTTACTTGGCACCAGATACGGCCCTGGGCCAAATGCATCTCACCATACAAAGGAAGCTTTGGATGAAGCTTCATCACAAGCAAATGGTGCATCTTTTAGCATGCGCCATGTTAAAAACACGGGGTGTTACAGTCGCACTCCTTACGTCTCTTGACGTCCTTTACAACCTAAGAGTTGCTTCAACTCAATTGAATACTTTAAACCAATTTTCCTCCCACAGATAAGCCTATATATGATTTACGTTTTGATCAAAGATCAAGGTGAGGTAGGAAATCGATTGCAATAGACAAACTCTAGAAAATCTCAAAATCTGGTCTTATGACTCGCGAAGAGCAGCCTAGATTATTATTCACGTCACAAGTAGATACTTGTGGAATCACAAAGTCTGAGACGAAGAACTTTGTGATTTCTATCTATCTTGTTTGTTGGAGGGAAACTCAACATTCAAAACAAGATCAGGATACACGAACTATCAAGATAAAGATAGCAGGACATGGCTTCACGAATCCCTAGGTGAAGTATTTTTAGTCGCCAAACTTAAAAAGCTTTAAAGCAGGGGACGACTATAGTTTACAACCAGGACATACAAGAATAATATCAAAGATTCAAAGATCCCAGTTGTTTGAGGTTCTCCTTATATAGACTTTCAAGATCAAGGTTGTTGTATATTTAAGCTAAGGTAGCTTTGGAATCAAGCAATCAATAATCACCTTTATATGAAAAACTTGGCTTGAGATTAACATAACAAAATATACACTCTGGTTAGGATTAACCATAATCGAACCATGTACAATCACATGTTCATGAAGGTTCGCCAAAACTAGCCAAATGAAAGATAAGCTTAACCATTTTCATATAACACTTTAAGACTTTAACCTTGAGTCAAAAATATGATAAAACATGTATAGATAGTGTTTTCAGAGAGATGTCCAAATGACGATTATCTCATAGAAATAATTCGGATGCATCTGAAAATATCCGACAGGGTAAGTACATGTACCTGGTACGTGTACTGTATTCTGTTCGTGAATATTTTTGTCATGGTATGTGTGCAATTAAGACAAAAATGGGTTCAGGAACTCACATATCATTTATGGTTTGCATAATGGGTATGCGTACCTTTTTGGTTTGGAAACCAACAGATCTTTTTCGGTTTGCATACTAGGTATGCGTACCTTCAAGGTTCACGAGTCAACAGACTTTTTATGGTATGGATATCGCGTATGCGTACAAAAAAGTCGTTGCCGAACTATAGCTACGTCGGTACATGTACTGGGTAATGTACTACGACTTTGGACTAATAAAAGTTCTCCCAGTATGTGAACTGGTATGCATACTTTCCTATAAACAGATTTACAATAGTTTTATATCTCTCTAATAATCGATTTGAAACATTCCTGAATAACATCAATGACACATATCACTATTAAAGGATATTTTTAAATGATTAAATCTTGAATCATAATCAGGTCATAAACAATAAATTGTTCTTAACCAAATTTTATCAAGTATGAACAAATGTTTTAAGCTTAACATATTTCGAGAACGATTATCAAGATAAACTTGATTCGTTTAGCGATCCTATATTTTATCTTTTAATTATTCAATTATCTAGGCACAATTAGTAATAATTGTGATGTTTTTATTCCAAAATTTTCAGAAACCAACCATACGGTTGGATACGTTTTGTTTGGTATTAGTTTTTTTCTATTAGGATGAGTGTCCTTGTATGCTTGTTTTTGATGGTGCTAAACTTAGCTTACTGACGTGTTAGGAGCCTGTGTAAGTATGATTTTTGTGAGCTTAGTCAACATTGAAAAGATGAGGGTACCCAAATATACCTCAATCTAAAACTTTTCCACATATAAGTCCTTTCTCCGAAATTGATTGTCTATGGACTGAGTCGAGAGAATACAACAAATCGGTTCACACTTCGTGTGATCGTCTATGGATATGAGATCGAGACAATACAACGACGAAGTATGTTTACTTGTGTTGATGGTGGTTTTTAGCTTAGGGGTAAAATCGTAAAACCCTAGTCAGACAATGACGTCACATAACTTGAGTAATAATGTCCAAACCAAGCACATTTATTGAACGATTTAATTTGTCTGCAAGAAAATTACCAGGGTACCTTTTTATAATGCTGATTAGGGTTTCGACAGGCCAAAACCCTAATTCTAACACCGCATGTGCCAATGGCTAACCATGCCAGCCACACCTACCGCGCCAAAGCATGCCAACCATGCTAGCCGCACCCCTTTGCCAATGGAAAACCATGCCATCCACACCTACCGCGCCAAGGCATGCCAACCATGCTAACCGCACCCCTGTGCCAATGGAAAACCATGCAAGCCACACCTGCCGCACCAAGGCATCCCAACCATGCTAGCCGCACCCCAGTGCCAATGACAAACCATGCCAGCCACACCTACCACGCCATGCGCCCATAACAAACCCTTGGCCCCACATGCCAAGCCAAACCGCACCTAGCCTAGCTAGCCACACCAAGCGCCCATGGCAAAGTCTTGGCCCCACATGCCAAACTAAACACGCCTTGCCTTGGCCCTAGCCAATCTAGCCACGCCATGCGCCCATGGCAAACCCTTGGCCCCACATGCCAAGCCAAATACGCCTTGCCTTGGCCCTATCCAAGCTAGCCGCACCATGTGCCCATGGAAAACCCTTGGCCCCGCCATGCCAAGCCAAACCACACCCATGTGCCAATGGAAAACCATGCCAGCCACACCTACCGCGTTTTTCCAAACGCACCTTGTCATGGCCACATGCCAACCTAGTCATCGAAAGATGGAATACGAGTCCCCTCGGTCAAGGATATTTTCAAGCAGTTTCCCCAACAATCTCTCGGGCAACAAATATTCCATTCGACGGCATTAGTAGCGGAACCTCAACATCCCATCCCGAAGCAACCTCGCGGCAACATCGTCCATCTCTTTTCCTAAGCACCCGCTTTAACAACTGGTCCAGCATATGCCACCATGACGCCCCCAATGTCGTCGACGACATCTCCGACGCCAACTCTGAAAGCTGCTTCAGCCTTGTCAAACGCAGCGTCTTCCTCAAAGGTCTTCTCAGCGACCTCTCGAGGAAGATTTCTTGATTCATCTGCATCAGGATCGAGAATTATAACGCCGTCCTGAATGAAGAAGTTACGTTGGCTTTCCTCTAAAAATCCCACAGGCTCAGTTCTCCGTTGTTTCAACCTAGGAGCAGACCGATCCGCCCTAGCACTGGACCAAGAAAAACTTTTTGCTTTGCCGGAGCTTCTCAACACACCAGGGTTCTTCACCACCTTCTTATTCCTCCATGTCACCGAACCCAAGAAAGTCCGAACACGCGCTCGCACTTCACCAAGATAGATAGAAGGAAGGTTCTTGATAATTCCACCAGTTTCATGGAACAGAGATTCGATTCTACCTAATGCCTCCTCATGAGAAGAAAACTGGTCTTCGCCGATTCCAAAGTTTTTCTCCGAAGAATTAAAGGTATGGTTGTCTATGGAGGATCCCATCATACACTACAAAGAACAGATAAAGTGGTCAAGTTCTCACCCCATATATACTAACAACATATATAAGAAAGAGGATAAAATGAGAATCGGAAGAAAACACGAGACGATACCTGTGAAGACAATGGGCGCAGACGAACTATGCGAATGGAGGGTTCAAGATCATCTTTTATGTTCACCAGAACGATGTAGTCCCGAAAAGGAAAGTTTTTATACTAGCCGTGAGTCAAGGCATGATATCCGATCCTAATTAAACTTCATCCCACCAGTCAATATAAGGGGAAACCTCATGCCTGGCCATGCAAAATAATTAGGGTTTGGTGAGAGAACGTGGAAGAACGTGTTTGAGACACGCTAGCTCGTGTTTTGCTTTCCACCGCCAGCATTGAGATTCAGAAGCAAAACCGGTAACGTCACCTAAGCAGAAGGAGTAACGCCCCTTTTGTGGGCATAACACTCTCGGGCTTTTGAAGAGAAAAGAACTTCCTGTTTGAGCCAAGTAAGGAAAAGAGGCAGCTGGGCCCTTGAAGGCAAATCACCAAGCTAACCGCGCAACGTCTTGGTCCAACCACGCCACACCGTCCGTACACGCCTTGAAGACAAATCACCAAGCAAACCGCGCCTCTCCATGGTCGTACCATGCCAAACCGTACACTCCATTACCGCAGGCCCTATCATGCCAGGCTTTCCATGCCATGGCTTGCCACGCCGACACCAACAACTCGTCAATCCAGCATCATGATGTTCCCTAACCCAGCCAAGACGATGAGTAGCCAGATTAATTCGACTTCTCTCACCTCACCGCTTCACGGTCTACACAAATAAAATCTAGGCAAGGCTGCCAAACGCGAGATCATGAACTCTCCTTACCACAAATAGAAACCGTGTCAATCCATTCACCATGCTTGCCTTTCCAAGACCGCGCCCGCTTTGCCTCGGTGATGTACGGCCAGACCAAGCCAGTAAATTTCGTCTCGCCACTCTACGATCTGCATCCCCAGTACAACTTACGTAGGGCCGCCAACACCGGAAGCAAGAACTCTCTTCACCCCTCAAAAAGGTTAGTCGGATTTTCCTGACCATCTTTTCAATGATTTACATCTTGATTCCGTCCTTGTATGTCACCATCATATGCTTACCTCGCAACAGGGCACCTGTTCCGAGCTAAGCATGGGACTTAATGTTGACGGTGGTTTTTAGCTTAGGGGTTAAATCATAAAACCCTAGTCAGACAGTGATATCACAGAACTTGAGTAATAATGTCCAAACCAAGCACATTTATTGAACTCTTTAATTTATCTACGAGAAAATTACCAGGGTACCTTTTTTTAATGTTGATTAGGGTTTCGACAGGCAAAAACCCTAATTCTCATACCGCATGTGCCAATGGCTAACCATGCCAGCCACACCTACCGCGCCAAATCATGCCAACCATGCTAGCCGCACCCCTGTGCCAATGGTAAACCATGCCAGCCACACCTACCGCGCCAAGGCATGCCAACAATGCTAGCCGCACCCCTGCGCCAATGGCAAACCATGCCATCCACACCTACCGCACCAAGGCATGCCAACCATGCTAGCCACACCCCAGTGCCAATGACAAACCATGCCATCTACACCTACCACGCCAAGCGCCCATGGAAAACCCTTGGCCCCACATGCCAAGCCAAACCGCACCTAGCCAAGATAGCCACGCCATGTGCCCATGGAAAACCCTTGGCCCCACATACCAAGCCAAAACACGCCTTGCCTTGGCCCTAGCCAGACTAGCTACACCATGCACCCATGGCAAACCCTTGGCCCCACATGACAAGCCAAACCGCACCTAGCCACGCCATGCGCCCATGGTAAACCCTTGGCCCCACATGCCAAGCAAAACCTAGACAAGCTAGACACGCCATGCGCCCATGGCAAACCCTTTGCCCCACATGCCAAGCCAAATCGCACCTAGCCAAGCTAGCCACGCCATGCGCCCATGACAAACCATTGGTCCCACATGCCAAGCCAAACCACACCTAGCCAAGCTAGCCACGCCATGCGCCCATGGCAAACCCTTGGCCCCACATGCCAAGTCAAAATACGCCTTGTCTTGGCCCTAGCCAAGCTAGCCGCACCATGTGCCCATGGAAAACCCTTGGCCCTGCCATGCCAAGCCAAACCAGACCCCTGTGCCAATGGCAAACCATGCCAAGCCAAACCAGACCCCTGTGCCAATGGCAAACCATGCCAGCCACACCTACCACGCATTGCCAAACGCACCTTGCCATGGCCCCATGCCAACCTAGCCGCGCCACCTTGCTAGCCTTCCCTACGCGGCTACCAAAAACGAAGGCGTGCGACAATCAACGGTCGCCCTTCAATCCCAGGAGAAAATCTTGGCCGTCTGAGGTTACCAAACGACCTTTGGCCCAAAACCCTAGCTCGGTCACGAACCTAGCCAATCTAGCCACGCCATGCGCCCATGACAAACCCTTGGCCCCACATGCCAAGCCAAACACGCCTCTCCTTGGCCCTAGCCAAGCTAGCCACGCTATGCGCCCATGGCAAACCCTTGGCCCCGCATGCCAAGCCAAACACACCTTGCCTTGGACCTATCCAAGCTAGACACGCCATGCGCCCATGGCAAGCCCTTGGCCCCACATGCCAAGCCAAACACGCCTTGCCTTGGCCCTAGCCAAGATAGCTGTACCATGTGCCCATGGCAAACCCTTGGCCCCGCCATGCCAAGCCAAACTATGCCCTGCCTTGTCCCTAACCAACATAGTCGCGCCACCATGCTGGCCTTCCCTACGCGGCTACCAAAAACAAAGGTGTGCGACAATCGAAGGTCCCCCTTCAATCCCAGGAGCAAATCCTAGCCATCCAAAGTTACCAGACAACGCATGGCAACCTTTGGCCCGAAACCTAAGTTTGGCCACGCCAAACCATGCCATGCCAACGGCATGCCAACCTAGCCGCGCCACCATGCTGGCCTTCCCTACGCGGCTACCAAAACGAAAGCGTGCAACGATCAACGGCTATCTTTCCTCTTGAGATGCAAAATCTCGACCGTCGAAGGTCACCAAGCTAGCAAGTCTCCCAAGTACGACTTGCCAGGCAAGAACAACATGCTACATATTTTCCACAAAAATATTCGAGATATCAACACATATCACAAACTGGGGGATCCTCTTTGGGTATTGGTTTGGCGGTTTGCAGCGTGCGGCGTACACTACGCCCGATATAAGGAAGTGTCATAAGGGTGAGGCGGTTAGTAAATACAGTGAGTTAAAGGTGAAACGTTCATGGGACATCAATTCCATGCGTTAACGATTTTATGGAACATCAATACCATGCATACGTTTACCACCTCCTCCCATTTACTTACCCATTTTTCCATTCCTTAATGAGACCAGTGTACGTTTCACTTCGAATTGTATAAATAGGTCTTACCTATTTCCACAGAACAACAAGTTCATTCGGGAATACACAACACTCAGAAAATACTTGCTAGCTTACCATTTGTTAGCCTTCCCACTTTTCTGATACAAGTCGTAGTAACACAACTACTCTTCCATAATCAACTATTCTGGTCTCATCACTTTCCTTGCTTCCCTCCTCAAAACCAACCCATTCTCCTTCAGTTTGTGACCGAAGCAAGTCTGGAACGACCATTTCTTGGTTTAGGTCGGACTTGTACAGATTGATCTCTCGAATCTAAAGTACTCCCTTGCAGTACATTGTTTAGGGTTTAAATTGTTTCTCACCCGTACACCAATAATTATCGAAATCAGCAGAAACTATTTTCACCTACAAACAATTGGCGACCACAGTGGGAGATTAATCTATCAGTTATAATATCAGCTTTCAATTCCTGATTTCATTTTTCAAACACCGATGCCAACATGGTAGAACTCAGATCCGGATCAGCTGCCGAGAACACCAGCACAGAAAATATCCCTGGTGTTAACGTTACTTCCAAAAACGTCGTCGTGTCACCTATTGACCACGGTAACACCGAAAGAACTCCTTCGAGTGTAACACCGCTGATCACCAGGGCCAGAGCTGCCGCCGTCTCTAATGTCCCTGCACAACCTACTAACCACGGCAGTGCCGAAAGCACCCCTTCGGGCGTTACGCCACTGGTCACCAGAGCCAGGAAAACGCCGCTACTGCTCCTAATGCTTCGTCAAACATGGCACCTCCAACCACCACTAAGACTCCAATTACCCCACCGACGGGACGAGAAACATGAGGAATCAGAGGAAGCCGACCCTATGTCACCATCGCTGATTTGATGGAACGACAGGAAGTTCTCGCTAGAGCCCAGACGGATATGGTTTCAACACAGAAAGAAGTGCTCACCTTTCCAAGGCCCTATCAGAGCGTCTACCACGTGAGTCACGCCCTCTAGAGCCATTTAGAAACGCCTCCAACACCCCCGACGCTATCACCTCGGCGGAACACGTCTCTGCGGACGAGGAGATTCGCGCTAGAACCCCATTGGAAAGAAGCCAGCCGTCCAACTTCGTTACGCGAGAGGATCTGGAGCAACTTCTCCGCAAACGAGTCAAGAATGATGAAGTAGAGATGCACCAGCATCAACCTCCTTACCCATATGAAATACAAAGAATCCCTCTTCCAAGAGGGTACTCCTCTCCTCAATTCACTTTGTACGATGGCACCGGAAATGCACGTGAGCATGTCTCCCGCTTTTTGGAGTCCCTAGGCGAGCATGAATACAATCACGTTCTTCGTCTAAGGGAGTTTTCAAAATCACTTACCGGAAGGGCGTATACATGGTACAACAGCATCCTTCCGAACAGTATCCCCAACTGGGATAGCATGGTTACCACATTTTACAAGAAGTACTTCTTCGTGTCTGAACAAGTTACTTTCTCAGACCTAGGAAGAATGTAACAGTGGGACAACGAACATCCGAATAATTTTGTTAAGAGATTCAGGGTTCAATCACTGGACTGTCATGACCCAAACGTGACCGAACAGCAGCTGGTGAACACGTGCATCAATGGTATGGCTCCTATTTACCGCGCCCTGCTAGAGAACTTGCGTTTCCAGACATTCTCCGAACTCCATGAAGCTGCCAGACGATCCACAACGACAGCACCAGCATTACTAGAAAGAACTAGACCGACTCGAACCGAAGACATGCGCGAAACTCGCGGGAATAGGCGCCTCACCAGCAAGCAATTTAACGATGGCCCCTCCTCTGTGAAAGTAGTAAACGAGAGAGGGAAAAGGAAGGCCCCAGCTGCGGACCATCAGCCTAAACGTGAAGCACCAGCACAACGGGCAACTCCGCCACGGAAGGCCGCCTCTAAAGCTCCCATGCGTCATCACGAAACCGAAGGTAATGCCTCGGAATTCCCGTTTCCCATCGAGGAGGTGATTGATGTCTTAGAAGCATGGATTCAAGATGATGTTATCAGACTGCCACCTCCCAGACGCCCACCGACTGAGGCTGAGATGGCGAACCCCAAATACTGCCACTACCACAGATTTTTTCACCACCCAACCAAAGTGATTTCCAACAGATCAAGCATATCTTCAAAGAAAAGATAGAAGCAGGGGATCTCCAATTAGGAAACGAGGGAGTGCATCGAGACCCACTTCCAGTAAGGAATTGCGGGGTCTCTGGGGACTCCGTGCACGAGACCATACAATCCATGATGCAACACGTATGCAAAATTCTTTACCTTTCCAAGGTGCTGCGCCAAGATATTTTCGCGGCTCTCAATCGTGTTGTGTCGGGCAAACGGCTTTTTCCCTCAATGGAAACCGCGCCAAGGGCCCAAGCTTTCCCAGCGGGCGGAATCGAAAGATGAAACTGGGGACTGCTGACCACATCCCATTTAAGAGATATTGAATTCGACAACACACTCATCGATGCGGCCGCTGACTTCAACATTATTACTTTCAAGACACTGAAAGCTACGGGATTTACAAAACTAGACGCTACCCATTCCTCGTCTGTGATTAAGAACCCGGGAGGAGAAGTCTTGAACGCGCATGGCTACATCAACCTCGAGGTCAAGATAGGAGACGCTATAACGCATAGCAGATTCCACATTGTCAAAAAGATGGGTTACAACATGATATTGGGGCACTTATGGGTACTCGACAACAAGGAAAAATTAGGTACACCCCCTCTACCAATGACAACGCCCGAAAGAATATCCAACAAACCGTCCCACTTACTGCTGTATCGACGAGTTACCGAGGGAACCCGGATGCCAGGAGAAGACTTGTTGGCGCTAACTCATGGATTCCAAACGCAAGTAAGCCTGGCCGAGCGATCTTCTCTACGACCATTCATTTCTTCCCCTATTCTATCATGGGGACTCGGCGCAATTACTGGCACAAACACCGTCAAGAGATGTGAATGGGGTGATGGGTCATTCAAACACTTTGCAAGAAACTTAGAAACTTCCACCGAAACCGACGTGGCCAAGATTCAAATGGATACACAACGCCTGAACCCGTTTTCAATCGGAGATATAGTGATTAAGGTAAACTCGTTTCAAGTTGGGAAGATGACAGTAAAAATAGATGCTCGAATTGGTTCTCCTGATGAAAGAGAAGACGAGCCGCATCTGGTGGCAGACGTTCTTTTTGGAGGATACTGCAAGCTCATCAACAAAGACAAGCCGGAAGGCGTGATAGTCCACTCGCGATGGCTCAAGCTTTCCCATCCCTAAAATGTTGTACTTTTCCAACCACTCTCCCTTTAGTATTTCCTTCGACAGTTTATCTTGATATGTGTATTTCCCCAAGATGAATACACCGAATGGGTTTTCTTGATCGCAGAAAAATACATCCAACTAACCCAAAACCTTTGAAAAAGCCATTGACCACCATATCACAACCAGAAATACCTTATTCAATTATTCAAAAAAAAAAAAAGGGCGGAACGTTAATTGGCGAAGAAGAAGGTAAAGATGAGTCTACAAAAAAAAAAATCAAGACAACTAATCAACAAACAGGAACGATGAAAGGGAGAAACTAGTCATCGAAAGTTGGAACACGAGTCCCCTCGGTCAAGGCTATTTTCAAGCAGTTTCCCCAACAATCTCTCGGGAAGCAAAGATTCCATTCGACGACATTAGTAGAAGCAACCTCAACATCCCATCCCGAAGCAACCTCAAAGCAAGAACATCGTCCATCTCTTTTCCGCACCCGCCCAACAACTGGTCCAAGATATACCACCATGACGCCCCAATGTCGCCGACGACATCTCCGACGCCAAATCTGAAAGTCTGCTTCACCTTGTCAACGGCGTCTTCCTCAAAGGTCTTCTCAGCGACCTCTCGAGGAAGATTTCTTGATTCACCTGCTTCAGGATCGAGAATTATAACCCGTCCTGAATGAAGAAGTTACGTTGGCTTTCCTCTAAAAATCCCATAGGCTCAGTTCTCCGTTGTTTCAACCTAGGAGCAGACCGATCCACCCTAGCACTAGACCGAGAAAAAGTTTTGCCGCACTGGAGCTTCTCAACACACCAGGGTTCTTCACCACCTTCCCATTCCTCCTCCATGTTCACCGAACCCAAGAAAGTCCGAACACGCGCCCACACTTCACCAACATAGATAGAAGGAAGGTTCTTGATAATTCCACCCGCCATGGAACAGAGATTCGATTCTACCTAATGCCTCCTCATGAGAAGAAAACTGGTCTTCGCCGATTCCAAAGTTTTTCTCCGAAGAATTAAAGGTATGGCTGTCTCTGGAGGATCCCATTATACACTACAAAGAACCGATAAAGTGGTCAAGTTCTCACCCCATCTATACTAACAACATATCTAAGAAAGAGGATAAAATAAGAATCGTAAGAAAACACGAGACGATACCTGTGAAGAGGATGGGCGCAGACGAACTATGCAAATGGAGGGTTCAAGATCATCTTTTATGTTCAGCAGAACGATGTAGTCCCGAAAAGGAAAGTTTTTATACTAGCAGTGAGTCAGGGCATGATATCCGATCCTAATTAAACTTCATCCCACCAGTCAATATAAGGGGAAGCCTCATGCCTGGATGTGCAAAATAATTAGGGTTTGGTGAGAGAACGTGGAAGAACGTGTTTGAGACACGCTAGCTCGTGTTTTGCTTTCCCACCGCTAGCATTGAGATTCAGAAGCAAAACCGGTAACGTAACCTAAGCAGAAGGAGTAACGCCCCTTTTGTGGGCATAACACTCTCGGGCTTTTGAAGAGAAAAGAACTTCCTGTTTGAGCCAAGTAAGGAAAAGAGGCAGCTGGGCCCTTGAAGGCAAATCACCAATCTAACCGCGCAACGTCTTCGTCCCACCACGCCACACCACCCGTACACGCCTTGAAGACAAATCACCAAGCAAACCGCGCCTTGCCATGGCCGTACCATGCCAAGTCGTCCACTCCATTACCGCATGCCCTATCATGCCAGGTTGTCCATGCCATGGCTTGCCACGCCGACACCAACAACTCGTCAAGCCAACATCATGATGTTCCCTAACCCAGCCAAGACGATGAGTATCCAGATTAATTCGACGTCTCTCACCTCACCGCTTCACGGTCTACACAAATAAAATCTAGGCAAGGTTGCCAAACGCGAGATCATGAACTCTCCTTACCAAAAATAGCAACCGTGTCAAGCCATTCACCATGCTTGCCTTTCCAAGACCGCGCCCGCTTTGCCTCGGTGTTGTACGGCCATACCAATCCAGCAACTTTCGTCTCGCCACTCTACGGTCTGCATCCCCAGTACAACTTACGCAGGGCCGCCAACACCGGAAGCAAGAACTCTCTTCACCCCTCAAAAAGGTTAGTCGGATTTTCCTGACCATCTTTTCAATGATTTACATCTTGATTCCGTCCTTGTCTGTCACCATCATATGCTTACTTCGCAACAAGGCACCTGTTCCGAGCTAAGCAGGGGACTTAATGTTGATGGTGGTTTTTAGCTTAGGGGTAAAATCGTAAAATCCTAGTCAGACAGTGATGTCACAGAACTTGAGTAATAATGTCCAAACCAAGCACATTTATTGAACTCTTTAATTTGTCTGCAAGAAAATTACCAAGGTACCTTTTTCAATGCTGATTAGGGTTTCGACATGCCAAAACCCTAATTCTCATACCGCATGTGCCAATGGCTAACCATGCCAGCCCACACCTCATGCGGCAAAGCATGCCAACTATGCTAGCCGCCCCCCGTGCCAATGGCAAACCATGCCGCCACACTCACCTACCGCACCAAGGCATGCCAACCATGCTAGCCGCACCCCTGTGCCAATGGCAAACCATGCCAGCCACACCTACCGCACCAAGGCATGCCAACCATGCTAGCGGTACCCCAGTGGAAATGACAAACCATGCCGGCCACACCTACCACGCCAAGCGCCCATGGCAAACTCTTGGCCCCACATGCCAAGCCAAACCGTACCTAGCCAAGCTAGCCACGCCATGCGCCCATGGAAAACCCTTGGCCCCACATGACAAGCCAAAACACGCCTTTCCTTGGCCCTAGCCAAGATAGCCACGCCATGCACCCATGGCAAACCTTTGGCCCCACATGCCAAGCCAAACCGCACCTATCCAAGCTAGTCACGCCATGCGCCTATGGCAAACCCTTGGCCCCACATGCCAAGCCAAACCTAGACAAGTTAGCCACGCCATGCGCCCATGGGAAACCCTTTTCCCCACATGCCAAGCCAAACCGCACCTAGCCAAGCTAGCCACGCCATGCGCCCATGGCAAACCCTTGGCCCCACATGCCAAGCCAAACCATACCTATCCAAGCTAGCCACGCCATGCGCCCATGGCAAACCCTTGGCCCCACATGCCAAGCCAAAATACGCCTTGTCTTGGCCCTAGCCAAGCTAGCCGCACCATGTGCCCATGGAAAACCCTTGGCCCCGCCATGGTAAGCCAAACCAGACCCCTGTGCCAATGGCAAACCATGCCAGCCACACCTACCACGCCTTGCCAAACGCACCTGGCCATGGCCCCATTCCAACCTAGCCGCGCCACCTTACTGGCCTTCCCTACGCGGCCACCAAAAACGAAGGCGTGCAACAATTAACGGTCGCCCTTCAAACCCAGGAGAAAATCCTAGCCGTCTGAGGTTACCAAACGACCTTTGGCCCAAAACCCTAGCTCGGTCATGAACCTAGCCAATCTAGCCACGCCATGCGCCTATGAAAAACCCTTGGCCCCACATGCCATGCCAAACACGCTTCGCCTTGGCCCTAGCTAAGCTAGCCTTGCCATGCGCCCATGGCAAACCATTGGCCCCGCATGCAAAGCCAAACACACCTTGCCTTGGCCCTAGCCAAGCTAGCCACGCCATGCGCCCATGGAAAGCCCTTGGCCCCACATGCCAAGCCAAACATGCCTTGCCTTGGACCTAGCCAAGCTAGATGCACCATGTGCCCATGGCAAACCATTGGCCCCGCCATGCCAAGCCAAACTATGCCCTGCCTTGGCCTTAACCAACATATATAGTCGCGCCACCATGCTGGCCTTCCCTACGCGGCTACCAAAAACAAAGGTGTGCGACAGTCGAAGGTCCCCCTTCAATCCCAGGAGCAAATCCTAGCCATCCAAAGTTACCAGACAACGCATGGTAACCTTTGGCCCGAAAACCTAAGTTTGGCCACGCCAAACCATGCCATGCCAACGGCATGCCAACCTAGCTGCGCCACCATGCTGACTTTCCCTACGCGGCTACCAAAACGAAAGCGTGCAACGATCAACTACTATCTTTCCTCTTGAGATGCAAAATCTCGACCGTCAAGGTCACCAAGCTAGCAAGTCTTCGAAGTACGACTTTCCAGGCAAGAACAACATGCTATATGTTTTTCACAAAAATATTCGAGACATCAACACATATCACAAACTGGGGGATCCTCTTTGGGTATTGGTTTGGCGGTTTACAGTGTGCGGCGTACACTACGCCCGACATAAGGAAGTGTCATAAGGGTGAGGCGGTTAGTAAATACAGGGAGTTAAAGGTGAAACGTTCATGGGACATCAATTCCATGCGTTAATGATTTTACCATGCATACGGTTACCACCTCCTCCTATTTACTTACCCATTTTTCCATTCCTTAATGAGACCAGGGTACGTTTCATTTCGACTTGTATAAATAGGTCTTACCTATTTCCACAGAATAACAAGTTCATTCGGGAATACACAACAATCAGAAAATACTTGCTAGCTTACCATTTGTTAGCCTTCCCACTTTTCTGATACAAGTCGTAGTAACACAACTACTCTTCCAGAATCAACTATTCTGGTCTCATCACTTTCCTTGCCTCCCTCCCCAAAACCAACCCATTCTCCTTCACTTTGTGACCGAAACAAGTCTGGAACGGCCATTTCTTGGTTTAGGCTGGACTTGTACAGATTGATCTCTCGAATCTAAAATACTCCCTTGCAGTACATTGTTTAGGGTTTAAATTGTTTCTCACCCGTACACCCAAAATTACCGAAATCAGCAGAAACCATTTTCACCTACAAACAACTTGATAAAAGGTTCGGACTTAACCAAACACAATAGGATTACTTATCAAGTAAATAGGAATTAACGTTTGTGTAATTTACTTTAAATTATAATTGCGGAAAATAAAAGTAAATGACACAACAAGATTTTGTTAACGAGGAAACCGCAAATGCGAGAAAACCCGGACCTTGTCCGAAAATTGAATACTCTCGAGATTAAGCCGCTATACAAAATCAAACCAACTTCAGTATAGTTGAGACCAAGCAACTAAACCTATAGTTCACCTAGTTCCGTTTGTATTCCCGCGCCTCCAACTTATGAATAAGTCACGTACTTGGAACAATTCCTTTGGTTCGTATTCCAAACAATAAAGGAACAACAAATCTATTTGATATGAACTTTTTTCAACCAAGTGATGTGAGTTCGACAAAAGTCTCTTCTGTTTATCTCAATAAACTCCTTTGTCAGATTCTTAGATCTATCTTATTATCAATTACCAAAGTAACTGTTAAGATTTTGCAATCAATACTTTTAATCACAAATAATTGTATTGATGTCGATCTACACAACTAATCAATCTAATCTACCACAAGGATAAACCGATTATATTTGGATCCTCTTTTACCGAAACAAGTATTGTGCACACCATAGATTATGAACCAAAATAAGAAATCTTCAAAGTCTTTTTTGTCTTCAAATCTTCTTAGATCTTCAATAAACACCTTCACACAATCAACTTGAATCTCTTGTGATCAATCACACACAGAACGAAGTCTCTGTTAACAATGGATTATCACAAGACGTCTTTAGATATACAAACAGTCTAAAGATCCCCGTCGAAACTTCGATCTAGTTTGAGTGAATCTTATATCAGAAGAGAAGATTCTCAAGCATAAACAAACTAGGTGCAATCAAATTTCAACCACTGTTAGTCAATCAAATCAATCGAAAACAAAAGATAAACCGTAATTATATAGTTTTCCACCAACGGTACTAATAGAGCTTCTCAATCCCAAAGAAATCTTTAAACTGAGCGGCTGTAAGAGATTTCACCTAATTAGGTTACTCTCCTCTCCGAATAGGCAGCTTCACCAGTATCAGCACAACTGAGATAGTGTTGCTGTCTCTGAGGATTAGTTTGCTCTAAATGCAAACTTTCATATTTATAGACCAAGGAAGTTTGGACACCAAGGATTTTCCAAAACCGAAAATATTCTCAAGATATGCAATATATTCCAGATTCGGTTTCCATAATTCCTGGAAATGCTTTGTCCAAATAATGACCGAAAATCTCTTAGAAAATATCCAACTAGTAAATGCACATTACTAATTTTCATTTTCCAAAAATAAAATTAAAAACCTTAAATAAAAGGTTCTCAATTTATTTTATTCGATCCGGGATTTTCTTCCTTTAGCTATTAAGGAATAACTTTGAACAATTAAAGATTAACGTTACTGCACATGTTCAAAGTCTGTCGACATCCTTACTTTGTAAGTCCCCTTTCATACTTACAATCTTGAAACCGATTTGCCACACTTCCAAACAAGTTTAGAATTGGTTCATCTGACTTTCAAGAACTACGTGATTGATCAAGAACACTCAGTCACCAAACATGGGTTTCACAGTTCTACCAAAACAAGTTTCGGTTCTACCTCCATGTGAGTACTTTGCATAGTCACCCTAGTTACCAAAATTTGGTTGACTAGGTACTAGGATCGCTTCCCCACATATATATGGTATCTAACTTGTACTTGCTGCACATGTCCATAGGGTCAGTTCCCCTTTGCCTAAAAATGTGTTGCACATGTCCATAGGATGAGTTCCCCTTTCTACTAAAAACTTGTTGCACCTCATACAAGGATAGATTCCCCTTTGTGATAGGTTGCACCTCTTACTAAGATCGGTTCCCCATTACCCAGAGTCGGTCATACTAATAACACAAAATCGATCATACCATCTCAGGTGATTACTTAAGATCGGTTTCACTAATAAAAGTCATACCAATACAAAAGTCAGGCCTTTGTGAATAGTTTTACCAAGAACATAAACAAGTCATGAGCGGTTATACTAATCACACATATTGGAAGTTCAAAAGATATGCAATGAATAACAATACCAATAATGCTTAGCGATTTCTCTTTCGATTCACAAAACAATTTCATGAATTTACTTCCTTAAAAAAAATGTAAAACATTGTTTCCTAGGATGAAATATTCACCTTATACCCATACATAATCACAATAGCATTCAAACGATTATGTCGATGTCTTATATACAAAGTTTAATGGTTAAGAAATAAACCTCGTATTGTATTCCTTAATACTATGTCTAGCTAGAGCATAATCATTCATGCTTCGCAGTTTCGTTGTCAATATGCACGACTTGAAAGATACGTTAGGGAATGAAACTATTCAAGTCAAATATCACTAACCTCAAGTGGAAGGATGATGTTGTCGTTGTAGCTCCTTACTTATTCACTTCTTCAAGTATTCGCAATACTTGTAATGTCTCATATCCTAATACTTTCAAGCTAACCTATACGAAGTTGACTCTAGTACATAATCAAGCGACTCTTAAAATGAGTTTTGGCTCACTAAAATATGACAACCAAACTTGACATACCAACACTTGGTGGGTTCAAACGAGCTATGCTCTAACAATCTCCCCCTCTGTCAATTTTAGTAAAAAACCTCTTACATCATATGCATAAATAAATTACAAGAATTCGTTACACATACGCTTGATTCCCGAATTCAACAGCACAATAACCTGTATACATTCAATCCATAAATGCCGTTGTTGACATTATAATAACAAAGCTAATACTCCCCCTAAAGGT